>JAHBCN010000463.1:0-183599 GCA_019359885.1 Listronotus oregonensis | reverse complement strand
TAAGTTATATTAATAAACCGATATTTCCTTTCCTAAGTCTTCTTCAGGGACCACGTAAATTCTATAAACGATATTGGTTTATTACTACAAGATATTATATTCTTCTGACCTTCACCTTAAATCTTGTAATTTATATTGTGAACAATAAAAAAAATCGTCACACATTGCAACTTAAGAAGTACCCATTGATGCTCGATCAGACAGAATGAGAGGCTAATATCACCCCTCAAATAATCATTTTAAAATGTCTATTGTGTCATATTTTTCAAGTGCCATTTTCGCTTAGACTGTTACTTTAGTTTAGGGAAAATAAACGTTTTAATGTCCATCCTAAGCGCCTCTTTGCTCACGATGAATTATTGTAAAAGTCAGCGGGTGACCGATGGATACTTTTTGTTATTTTGGCCACTATTGGGTTTCGAACACAAGATTTAACGGTTGAATTTGGGGTTTTTGTAATGGGACAAAGTGTCGATGTTTATCAGCTAATATACGGTAGAAATTTTACATAAAACTATAATTGGAGGTAGGTAAGTGATCCTGGTTTGCATTTATTTTATTTATTAAGTTAATAAATAAATTATATACGTTCACCCTGTCAAGGGCGTAGCTGGATTTTTTTTTTTTTTATCTAAAAATGATACATGGGACCCACACCAAATATATACCAGATGCTATTGGCCCAAGGGCATTTGGTAAAGAACTTTTGGAATTTCAAAAAAAACGTGTTTATTTTTTTAAATTTAAATATATTTTTATATATGTATAATATACAATAGTAATTTATATACAAGAAAAGTGATTAGATTTTAGCTCGGGGTTTGGGCCGTTGCGAAAGGGTCCAAAAAACCCGAGAGCTAAAATCAAATTATTTTTCCGTGTATAAAAAATTTTGTTACGGGATGATTTAATGTTGAAAAAAAAACATATTATTTTAATATATTAAAGTCCGAAAATTAATTATGTCAAATTTGAAGTTTTAAACTAGTAGGCTGTTGTACTTATAGCGACAATTAGATCAGCGTTGCTATGGCAACATGTACTTAATGTAATTTAGTGTGGTTGTTTACTAGTTATTTTGCATGTCATTCAGGTAATGCACATTTAATAATTTTACTTTTGATAAAAACTTTTATATAATAAAATATTCTAAAATTAAATATATCTACCTTTACTTATGTGTGTATACCTACATCCAGGAAAAATAGTCACTTTTTTCTGGGAAAAAAGTAATTTCATAAAAAGTGACATTTTGGTACCTGTTAACAGAATAAATATATATATTTTTTCCCGTCTCAGAAATAAGGATTTCGTATACATTTTTAGGAACAACATAATTAATTTTTTTAATAATTTATTTTGTTGTTCAGGAATACCAATATTTGGCTTTCCTCCAAAATAATAATATTTTTATATTATTTTTGAAAATTTCATGTTTTCTATATTTTATGAAAAGGTACACCAACGGTAAGGTAGTAACTTAGGTAGAAGTTACTTAGCCTTCAGCCTTAGGTTGATTTAACGTAGTTCACTCGCGACAGTCGTACACAAAATTATCGCCTTATAGTAAGTAAAGCCCGGCCCGTCCACAAGTCAAATCCCAATCTCGGATGAACATCTTTTATCTTCGTCTCATCCATGCCATCCGCGTTTAACTCGCCCAACCCTCTCTAACAAAAATTTATTGTTAAACGGGTCGGTCTAGTACCTGTACGGATTATTATTTTTTTCCTATTTTGGTTTAATTTGTGATGCGGTATTTTAAATGGAACACAAATTTAGCGCAGTTCCAAATAAGATCAAATACGCTTTACCAAAAGTTAGAGGTTCTCAATGCTTAAAAATATTATTTTTGTAGGAGACTGTACACACAGCACATACGGCCTGTTCGTTATTTAGTTATATTTTACACTATTTAACACTTTTTGGACCCATCTAGTCCTAAAATACACCTTCCATAAGGCGATTACGTAAGAAAAAAATAAAATAGTGTACACTATTTTTTAATAACAAACACACCTAGTAAACTTTTAAAAATCAATATCTTTTTAACAAAACGTCAAAAAATTCAGTTTTTTTAAATTCTAATACTTTGATTTTGCATTGCATTAGTTTTTAAAAAATATCGTAGAACCGTTTTCGAGATATTCCGAAATAAATGAATGGCTTTTATACATGACAGATATCGACAATGTTAGTTATGCACAATTTGATTGTTAAAATCTCGTTTCACAGACGCTAAAAAATATATTTTTTGGAAAGACTCTTTCAGTAACCCTATTAGGGATGTTCCGAATATTTGCATCCACATCCGCAATTGCGGAACTTTCGAATCAATTTGCACATCCGTATCCGCATAAGCATCTGCAATAACTCTATGCGGATTTTTATGCGGATGCGGATGTCGCACAAGCAGCTTTACAAGAAGGAAATTAAGTGCGCCGGCGAATGGTGCGTACCGTCCACACGTGATCATTGACCAATAGAAGCGAAGATTTCGTTCGGTAACAAGTTCCGACTTCGACGCGTTTGTTATTGTGAATCATTTGTTTACGGTAAATTAATCATTAAAGGTTTAGTTCCGCTTAACTTATGAACTCTATAAACATTTCGGTTATTCTGTTTTCCAAGCGAACAATTGTTTAGTAGCGCGGATTTAATTTACGAACCTCTGCGTAACAGACTTGCCCCGGGTGGGCGGCAACATTGCTTTTTAATAAAAATAATGCTCCAATTTTTACCTTCTACACTAAGTAATTAGATAGGTAATGAAATTATTTAATAAATACTATTCTTGCTATTTCACTTCTACACCCATATAGTTTTTTTGCAAAAAAAAAACAAGATCCGCATCCGCATCCGTGGATGTGTAAAAATCTGTATCCGCAACATCCCTTATGGCTGGTTGCACCAAAAGTATCTTAAGTAGACCTTTATTAAGGAGCTCTTAAAATTACTTAAATTTCTTTCGCTTTCACCATTAGATTTTTATTGCAACTTAACTAAGAGTATTTAGAAAGGCGGCAACGTCGCATCGTTCTTCTTTTTATTATTGGCCTTTACAATGCGAATTATCAGAATAAACTGATATTAGATCTTTCTTTTTCTACCTTGTGTTTTTAAATAATAGCAATAATCTGCCTTGAATCTTGGTAAATATTTTAAACTTAAATTTTTTTATAGACATTACAATACAAAATCGGTCGTTAGTTTGTGACTTTTTGTTGTAAAATTTAATACGATATGGAAAAGAAAGATCAAGGGCGCCTTTCTTTATGGCCATAGAAAGGGAACCATTATTGTCAATAATTATGAGATACTTATAAACACATAACTGAAAAAAAAACTTTTATTAACAAACATATTTGAATATTCCTAATTTACAAGTAAATATTTAAAATTTAAATCCTAATACACTTGTCATGTTTAAACTGAAGTTCATCTTCAATTCGCTTAAGTAAGATGAGCACTGTTGGCTTCGTTAATTTGCACGTTTTTAAATATTAAAGATTATCCATTTCGTCAAAACGGTCTCTTATAAATATCAGAGGAATATCCAAAAGAATAAAAAAAGGTAAATAAACCTGAAAAATGCCATAAGTAATTAAAATTCACTGTTTCCATATTCTTTTTGAAAATCTATTTAATAACGCAAATTTATCAAAATCCAAATCACCACTGTTTAAAAACTCCATTTTTACATAATTTTTACCAAATTAATTATTTGAAACAACAAACGAAAAATAAATAAAACAAAATATTTGTCAAATGTTAACTTCAAATTACTTAAGGGATCATTAAGTACAGAAATTCCTAAACTTAAAGTTAAGGGACCCTTAAGGACCAATTTTAGCTGTTTCAAGAAACATTTAAAACTTAGGGGGCAGTTAATGCTTAAGAACAACTTAAAAGTCCATTCGCGCCGCGAAAATTGGATCCAATTTGGGGTTTGGGGCATGTTTTTCTCAAAAACGGTATAAGTTATCGATAATTTTCAAAAATATGTAAAAAACACTTAAATCTAGGCTTCTGCTGTAATAGTTTTTTAAATTTGGGTTTAGTTTTTTAAAATTTCCTTGAGTGAAAGTCACCCTAAAATCGGTTATGTTTAATACTATTTTCTCTTAACTCGACTCGTATTTCAAAAATCCGTTACAGCAGAGGCATAGATTATTTCCTTACCTTTAAAATGGTGTATAATTTATGTCATTTAAGAGAAAAATAATTACCGAAAAACGTTATCTCCTGTAGGCTTGTAATCGGAAACAACATAAATTGGATTGGAATTTGGAAGAACCTAATTAAAATATAATATTTTTAATGCGGCATTCCGAAAATTGTGGTAGTGGGAGTTTGTTAGTCTCCGCCCACCGTCTCCGCGTCCTTTCGCCCGACCCCTAAGGTGTAGCGTAAATGCACTCTTAAGTGTTGCAAAAATGCAACCGGCCATTAACCCTTTATTTTAATTTCGATTTAAAAAAAAAGCCGTTTTACGACCTTAATTGTAAACTCTAAGTATTTTAAGGTCAGTACTTTCAAAATCACTAAAATATTCGGGCAGGCGTCTGCCTTACTTTCCTTGCATTAATTTTTAAAACCAAAAAATGCGCGTGCATATATATGACTAACCAGGGAGTTCCTTTGTTTATAAACGAAGAATTCCTTGCTTTTACACAATCGTCTTATTGAAAAACAAATGACGTGTAAACCGAACCTGCTGAAAAGGATGAATTTTTAACCTGACATTAATTTTTAAAGCCCTTTTAATCTTTTGTGCCTGCTATAAAAGCAGAGCCTAAAGGAAAACCGATCCGTGGGTAAGGTAGGTGGTCTTCAAATAAAAACAAACACACTTTGTCGTATGAAGAAGCTAAACAAAGCAATATGACTATAAAAAATACAGTTTGCACTAAAAAAAAATGCAAGGAGTTGCAAACGTCCGTGCAGGTTAAATAAGATTTGATGGCAGTTCAATTCTTATTTTGCATAAAAAACCGATTGCTGCATTTAGAGTTCCACGGTTTTGTTTTATACTACAGGGTGTTAATAAAGTATGTGGCCAAATTTCAGGGGGATATTCCTTACCCTATTTTAAGACAAAAAGTTCATATAAACGTATGTCCTAAACAGCTTTGTTTTCTTGACACAGGGTGTTAAAATATTTAAAAAATAAACTTTCCTAAATAACTAAATGACGTTGAAATTTGGTGACAGTTTTAAGTGAATCAGAAACCAATGTTTACATATTACAATCATTTTCATGGAAATTTCACATCTGGTTGAAATAAAAAAGTCTTTATTTCTTTTCTTTTTATAAGCTTTTTCAAAAAAAAGTTTAAATAATTGTCATCACTAAAATGTTTCTAAATGCCACTAAATCTATAAAAGCAGGTGATGTCTCAATTCAGCTAAAAATGGAGCGCTTTAAATAAATAAACCCCTTCATCTTTATTAATTTTTAAGTATTATAAAAAATATATTTTAGTAAAAATTCCAGATCGAAGTGAGTGGCAGCAACCCGATCTTCCCAGCATGGTTGGAGACATCATCTGGTATACGGATGGTTCCAAAACCGAGCAGGGAACTGGAGCGGGCGTGTACAGTGACATGAGGAATTTACAATTTTCCATTCCACTAGGAACACACAGTTCTGTATTTCAAACGAAAATATATGCTTTACTGCACTGTGCAAAAGAAAATAACAGGAGGGGTTATAAAAATAAGCGGATCTGCATAATAACAGACAGTCAAGCGTCACTGGGTGCACTAGTAAACCCTAAGGTAACGTCCAAGCTGACATGGGAATGCCAAAAAGAACTGGAAGTCTTGAGAGAACGCAACAGAGTAACTCTCTTGTGGGTACCAGGACATTCGGGAATAGAAGGCAACGAAAAAGCCGATGAGCTAGCGAGACAGGGATCATCCACACCATACTTTGGACCAGAACCTGCCCTTGAAGTGACCAAAACCACAGTACGAGGGCAAACCAGGGAATGGATCCGAAACAAACACGAGGAATACTGGGGAAACCTCAGAAGAATTAGACATGGAAAAACTGACATCACGTGTGGTATGAGGTCGTGCATTGTCCTGCTGAAAAAGTGGATCTTGCAATGTTTCCAAAAAGGTAAGCAGATGTGGTTGTGAAACTTAGTGAATTTAACGCTGGGTAGTCATGCTACCTCGAATGACCACTAATCGTGACCTGCTGCCGTAAGCAATGGCACCCCATACCATAAAACCATAACAGTGTGATAAATATGCCGTTTGATAAAAAATTTGACGTTTCGTCATTCACCAAGTCTCCTCCTTACTCTTGCACGGCTATCATGTGTGCCCAAATTAGAGAAGCGTCAATCGTGAATGATTAGATCACAGGGACCGAATCGTTTATTAATATTGAACGATCGAATCCCGTAAGTTCGCAGTGATCAAATCACTACTCGATTGAAAGACGGAAAGTAACGTAACGAATAAAGTTGTGTTGTCTGGCTGGCGAATGGCTTGGCATCGCCCGCTCCGCTTGCAATCCATTGTTCGATGACTAGTGTTGTTACATTCAACAACCAGTCCAGTGTTCCATGCGTCACCATATCGAAATATCAACCGATCGACCATCGCTGGGACGTTTAGTTTGGTACTCTTATAAAAATGATTGATTGAATAAACGATTGAAAAGATTGGATCATTTGAGAAATCGGTCAATGATTGATTCAATCGCCAGTGAATGATCGAGTTACCCATCTCTAGCCCAAACAAAATCTAGACTTAGCATGGTTGGAGACATCATCTGGTATACGGATGGTTCGAAAACCGAGCAGGGAACTGGAGCGGGCGTGTACAGTAAAATGGGGAATTCACAATTTTCCGTTCCACTAGGAACACACAGTTCTGTATTTCAAACGAAAATATATGCTTTACTGCACGTGCAAAAGAAAATAACAGGAGGGCTTATAAAAATAAGCGAATGTGCATAATAACAGACAGTCAAGCGTCACTGGGTGCACTAGTAAACCCTAAGGTAACGTCCAAGCTGACATGGGAATGCCAAAAAGAACGGGGAGACCCCAAAATCTAAAAAGAGAAAAACCGCAAACCCGGAAGAATCTTTAAAACCCAGGGGGTGGGGGTACCCAAAGATTGAAAAAAACAAGGGGAAAAGGAAAGTACTTTTCGCATAACGGTAGGGTTGCTAACAGGGCACGATGGCCTAAGAGGACACCACTCAGTGGCTCATACATTGGGGACCCAGTTTGCAGTAAAAAATATGGGGAAGGGGCATGAATACAAAGACAGGCATTTTTGGGCAACGGAAAATGAGCCCACAGGAATATATAAACCAACTAGTCTCGGGTTTATACAGACTTGTGGAAGGAACGAGATTAATGGGAGGATTGGTATAAAGGATAATGGGAGATTAGGCACGAATCAAGAAGGCTCCCAGGGAAGAAAAAGAAGAGAAGAAAAAGGCTTGCAAGACCAAGACCAAGACCAAGACTAGCCCAGTCTTGGTCTTGTTTTGCTCATCACTAGGTACATAAAATTGTTATACAGTACTGACCTTCCATTAACCCTGAAACTTTCATAATAGGAGGCTTGTGACGTCAATGTTGTTTTCGCGCCAACGTTTTATATTTGAATTTTAAATGATTGTCACTCTGTTATAAAATTTCGTATAAAAACATAATTAGCAGTCCTGTTATTTAGGTACGAATAATTTTTTTTAGCCAATACAAAATATGTACAGTCTGTCTCAAAGTATATCGTTATGCCTTTTGACGGACCATACCCCAATAACCTTTAACGATTTTATTACCTATTTTATTGGGTAAACCCATTTGTTCATAAGGGCAGGGGTGGGCTAGGTATTTCTTGAGTATTAACCATTAGCATATAAATATTTTGGCTAATATTTTAGTGGCAGTATTGAATAACCGTTTTTACTGTGCGTTTTGAAAAAGTTGTCTTATGAGAATATAACTATGTCGCGTCGAAATCATTTGTCATTGGGCAAAACAGGTTGTGAAAATTGTGTATAAAACTTTAATCAGTAGAGGTCTAATTAAACAAGAAGCTTTAAAAAACCTGTCTACTTACAAAAACTCCAATATCATCGATAAGGGATATTATTATTAGTGAAGTGAACAAAGAAAAAAAATGATTTTCAATTCACGTAAAGACAATAGTGATCAGGACTTTAAAAACTTTTTAAAACTGGTTTCAAAATTATCTTTTAAAAAATATTCCAAACAACAGTGTTATTGTCATGGATAACGCAAGCTACCACAGCCGTCTGCTACACAAAGCACCAGCTTCATCAAGTTCAAAAACCGAAATCCAGGAATATTTGTTAGAAAATGATATTTATTTTGAATTCAGTTACAAAAAAAAGCACTACTTTTGGAAGTCCTAAATTCATATGCAATTAAAAAACAATATGTATATGATAATTTGGCTGAACAGGCTGGGCATACTGTCTTACGGCTTCCTCCGTATCACTGTATGTTTAACCCCATAGAGCATTTGTGGAACCAAGTAAAATTAAAGATCAGAGCAGAAAATGTTACACCTACTTTAAGTCCCAGTGTTACAAATTTGATAAAAAATGTAATTACTAACATACCAGTTGAGAGCTGGAAAAATTCACTACAGCCATTATAAAAATTGAGGACGCTTACGTTTCTATCCAAAACAACATAAATCCTATTGTAATTAATCTCAATGATGACTCTGATAGTGAAACAGAATTAGATTTAGATATTTAGATTAAAAATATAATTATGTAGTTAAAAATTTAATAAAAGTTTGCATATTTAATTTTTTAATGCAATTTTAAGATTGTACTTACCTAAATAAACAATAAATTATAAATCTTTATATTATTAAAGTCCGTCCCTAATGTTCTGTCCTTTACTACCTACCGATCCGCAGTTTTATTGCTGTCGGCAGGTATAATCCATAAATGAAGGCAAGAGCTAACACGGTATACTTTGAGACAGACTATACAAGGGGCCCATTATCGTATGTGTAACACAGCTCTTAGACTAATATCAAACCCCTTGCAAATAATATCTACACACCATTAAATTTGGGTCTAAAATCAGCAGAAACGCCTTTTAAAACCCGTAATCAAACAATCATTACTGTTGAATTCATATCGATACCAGTTCGAATCGAATTGAATTCGTAAAGAGTTACGTATGATTGTTACACAATGCTGCGCTCGAAGGGGTGATCGGTTCGCACGGATGTAGCACGCGACCCCCCTCGGTTCGAATCCCATTTATCATTCGGAGATACACAAGAATGAAAACATATGTCGAAATGTCCAAGTTGAACTAAATTTATTTTTGTTTTTGGCTTGATTGTTCCAGTGACGGAACATGCTATGTAACAGAGGGAAAGAGGATTTTTAAACTACTCATTTCGCCATATTAGCATTACTAATAAAATCTTTAATGTATAATATAAGGTGGGTGGACCATGGAAGGCCATCATAACAAATAATAGTCCAGGAAACGAACCATTTTGCCTCTCAATTTTTTAAAATGCATAGAATGACTTGAAATTTTGACAATTGGTAGCGAATAGTCCAAGGATCAAAATCTATATCATGCCGAAGGGCGCCTTACCTTGGGGGTGGTTGCTAAACCATCTCGGAGGTGGAGCCACACATATTTTGACCACAGGAATCTAAAGAAAAATAATGATTTCTAAGCAAAAAATGTTCTATGAATTTTTTTTTGTAAAATGCATACTTTTCGAGTTATTTGTGATCGAAAGTTTTTGGTCGATAAAATCAACGTTTTTAATCGGATTTTTGAAAATAACTCGATAAGTATGCATTTAAAAAAACAAATTAAATGATGTAATTGTAATTGCTGTAGGACCAATACAAGCCAAGTTGTGGTTTGTTAAAGGTTAGCTGTTGTTCATTAAACACAAAATTTTAGAGTTTCAAAGGAAAATTAACGCAAAATCTATACGTATTTTTCGAGGAAAATAAATAATCACGTTTTTGAAGCATTTGATTTTTAAAGTACTTATATGATGTAATTGTAAGTGCTGTGGAGTTAATAAAAACAATTATTGGTTTGTTAAAAAAGGTTGAAAGCTGTTGTTCATTAAACACAAAATTTTAGAGTTTCAAAGGAAAATTAACGCAAAATCTAAACGTATTTTTCGAGGGAAAATAAATAATGTTTTAAATAATTAAATACTTATTTTTCAATTTATATGAGCCTAATTTTATGTGACTTTAGCTTTAATATGAAAGGTTTGAAAGTTTTTGCAATAAGGGGTAGTTTTCACCCCTGAAAAATAAAAAGCCACCTTTGTTTTTTTTTTTATCTTGGGACAGTCCACGAAGGCTAATGCCTAAGTACTAACATACCGTGGGTGTCTTAAGTGTGGTGAGAGGGAGTTTGTTCACACGGGACTTAAATCTTTGGAGATTGGGTGGAGAAGGAAAAACTTCTGCGGGCAGCAGGTTCCATAGTCTTGACGCTCTAGGGATGAAGGAACGAAGAAAGCGGAAAGTTCGGGGCCTCTCTAACTGAACTGTAAAAGGATGCATAAGAGTTGCACAACGTGTTGCTCTGTTGGGAGCTGCCAGAGAAGGAATTATACTGGCCACCTCCTCTGAGCAGAAGCCGTGAAAATACCTATAGAAGAGCGACAGATCCCCTACAGCTCGACGGTGGGCAAATAGAGGAAGCCTTTCTGTAAGCGTTGGATCATTAATAAGACGAACGGCTCTTCTTTGAATGGAGTCCAGAATGCTAAGTGTTGTAAGGGACGCCATTCTCCAGACAGGAAAACAATATTCTAAAGAGGGTCTGATTTGGGATACATACAGAGTGTACATGTACAGATTGAAAGAAGAGAAATATTTTCTGGCTCGAAGAAGGAATCCAGGTAAAATTTTACTTTACGGACACCACGCCGATTTTCATGAATTTTTGCATACGAGGGGTTTTTTGGGGCGCTGATCACGAATCTAAAATTAGTTTTCTCCGGCAACCTCTGGTTTTTGAGTTATAAGGCCTCCAAGTGAACTAACCTCGAAATTCTCCCTTCTTGAAACTGATTACCAACAAATGGGAACATACACTAATTGGAAACCTTATATATTAAACAAATACACTGAAATTTACAATAATTTATTGTCTATTTTAAGTAAAGTATCTTAAATAAATCCACTTTTCTGTGTACCTTGTAAGAAGATATTTGATGTATAACTGGTTGCCTGATTATAATTAAGTTGTCCAAGATATAAAAAACTGGATTTATTTTAGGTGTTTTTACTAAAAATAAGCAATAAACTTTTGTAAATTTTAGTGTATTCGTTAATATATAAGTGCCCAATCAGTATTCATGTTCCATTTTGGTGGTAATCAGTTTTCAAAGGAGAATTTTGGAAAAATGTTCATTTTGAGGTTAGTCCACTTGGAGGCCTCATAACTCAAGGAAGCCAATTTCTTTTCTGGTTTTAGATTCGTGATCGGCCGTACAAAAATTCATGAAAGAGCGTGAAGTATCCGTAAAGTAAAATTTTACCGAATCAAGCTTTTTGAAGCTGCCGAGGCTTTGGATGTAATATGTTTGTGCCAGATGAGGTTATTCTCTAAAGTAACGCCGACAAGATTAAACGACTCTTTGTTTTGCAAAACTTGGCCGCTCATATGTAAGGGATGAGTATAGGCAGACTTTTCTCGCGACAGCGAACATGACTGTGTTTTCGAGGCATTAAACTGAACAAGATTTTTGGCGCCCCCATTCAAGATAAGTTTGAGGTCTTGTGAAAGAGATATCTGCATTGACTTGCACTTGCTTTTCAAATTAGAATTACATGGTGGCTTAAGAAATTGAATACTAGCGTGGAGAGTACTATCGTCAGAAAAACTATGAATGCAATTGATTGTGAAACAGAGAAGATCGTTAATGTGTAGAGACAGCGTGGGTGCCAGCACTGTGCCCTGGGGCACCCCAGCATTAATTTGGTAGAAGCTGGAAGAATGACCATCTACAGTCTACAGTAACTGATATACGTCGATTAGAAAGGAAACTGGAGAGCCAAGAGCAAAGCTCTGGTGGAAGACCGTAAGAAGGAAGTTTGTTAAGAAGCCTATCATGTCAGACCTGATCGAAAGCTTTGGACATGTCAAGAGCAACGATCTGGGATTCACCAAGAAGCTCAAGGGACTTGTTCTAGTTGTGTGAGAGAAAGGAAAGAAAGTATTATTTCAAAAAACAGTAATTTTTATTTCTATAAAATAACTCTTGTCTATAACTTTCTTTTTCAGATAACCGAGTTTTTAAAAAATCGATGCGACCATGGAGGGGGAATTTTGTTAGGCTCTGCGGCATCGTTTATATTGTTTAAACTATTTAATATTTCTTAATAAAAATTTGTGAAAACATTATTTGATATGTACTTAAAATAAAAAAATCGATCCAAAAATTCTTTTATTTACCGAGTCAAAAAAACTTTTTTAAAATCACAATTTTTTTGGGGGCGTCCTGACCCCCTTTTTGGTTGAATTTTGATACGGTACACCACTGTCGTGCAATCCATAGCGTGCCCTAAACACTCTCATCTATCGGTAGCCTAAAAGGAATAAATTAAAAATTATTTAAATGTGTTGATCGGTCTCCACGCTCTGCCCCCCCCCCGGGGGAAACAGAAAAATTTTTACGGAACCGGCGGTTTAATTTTTGATCAAAAATTTATTTAAAAAAAAAAAACTATTTTAAAAAATTTTTCGTTTTTTTAAAAACAAAAAATTTTCACCTTTTTTCAGCAGAAGTTAAAAATTTAATTTTTAAAAAAAAAAATTTTTTAAAAAAAGGAAACTATTTTTTTATTAAATTTTAATTGTTTATTTTAAAACCCCTATTTCCTCGATTTTAATTTTTTGTCAAAGTTAAAAAAAACTTTTTAACAAAGGATAACTTTTTTAATAAAATGGTTTTTGCTGATTAAAAAGAATCTAGGTTATTCCCGGAAATTTAAAATGGGAGATTAAAAAGGTAAGTTTGATATTTATAATTTTGCTAAAGATTCGGAAATATAAGGGTTTAAAGGTGAAAAAAAAAAAAAGGGTCAAAATCTGGAATTTAATAATCTTATACTCTGTTTCGTTGCAAGTGATAGTAATAAAATATGTAAATTTATGCTAATAAGCTTCTTGTATTAGTACGGTATAAATATTTTAGAATTTAATTTAAAATAATTCAATAGATAATTAGAATGCTGCCGGTATTCCCCCGGCCCCGGTCTAATATAAGGCAGCCCTTTGGGTCGAACAACAAAAGAATAACGTAGTGTCCGTCAAAATAATGCTATAAAACCCTTACGCCTGGGCTGGTTTTGTTAAAAAGGTTTTAAGTAATTTTCTTAAAATAGGAATCTTATTTTTTATAATATATTTAAATATTCGACAATTAATACCTAGGTTTGAGTAAAAATATATAAAAAAAATATTTACAAGTTTTATTTATTTATTTGCCCGCAAGAAAAAATTACATTTTTGTTTTGCAATCGTCAATACTCTTAAACTAACCTTATAAAAATACTTAAAACAATAAAAAAAACTATTTTACAAGTACAACAATAAAATATTGAAATGCACTAATTAAAATAATAAAATAAACTAAAGTTAAAAATTTATAATTAAACAATAATGCTTATTAAAAATACACCACAGTGCCAGACTACGTTAATTACAAATTAAATGTGAAAATGCCACGAAAATGAAAAATAATCTTAAATATATATTATATTCATTTTACTCCAATACTCAAGACTAAATCAAACATAAACCGTTTCCTTAATTCAGGAAAATAGTATTTTACGATTTAGAATTTTTAAAAAATAATTCAATAAAATGACTTTACTGAAAAGTTGATTTTTGAACCATAGTCTGGCTCTGGGGTACAGAATACATTTCATATTAAATGTATTACTCACATCTACCTCTTAGAAATTTTCCATATCTGACAGATCATTTAAGGAACTATCACGCATGAACCATTTAAGTCTCGTTTTATAATTAGAGTTTCAACAGTTTCATCGACTACTATATCCATATTTCACATTTTATTTTCTACATGTAGCACATGCTCAACACATCTTTGCCAGTTTTCTGGGGAAACATTAGATACGGCATTTTGAAAAAGTTTTTTAACGTCAGCTATTTTAAAAGTTGTATTATTTCTGGCAACTTCACCTTTCAATTGCGCCCATATAAGTTCTATGGGGTTGAGTTCGCAGTGATAAGGTGACAGCCGATATACACTAATATTTTGTTTTTTCGCCATTTCATCAATGACGAAATTTATGTAACTATCTTTATTTATCGACACTTTAATTTTTACTAGTTGTAATAACTCCCGCTTAACACTATCTTTAGGAAATTCAATGTTTTTCTGCATTAACCAGAGTTCAGTTTTCTTTGGAACTTATTCCACTGAAAATTCAAACCCTTTAAAATTCTCCATAGTTTTACCCTACTTATTTATGGCACTTCTGGATGATGAGCTCAAAAAATATTATCCACAGGGGATTTTTTTTTAGAAACCATGTACAATACGTCTAATTGCTTGCTTTGTGTCATCTTTTATATGAAGTTCTTTTTGCCTGGTCGCTTTTTTGGTGACGCTATACCTCCCTCTTTTCCTTGTTTTAGAATTCTTTAAACTGTCACTCATCCAACTCCGGTCATTAAAGCACATTTTTCAACTCTATCATCCACACTTAAATCACAGTTTTGCTCATTTGTGATATAATCGAATACGATTTTAACAATACGCTTTTTGATTAATGTTAAATGGCCGAGGTGTACACGTCTTGTTGAACAAGCCATTTTGGTAACTGTAACACTATAACACTGTAACAATAATAAGAACTATGCAATTGCACATTTAAAAAGATTATTAGTTTGCCAAATAAGGACTATCACAGGTAGTCAGTAATCAAACCTAATTGGCCTGCCAAATAATGGCCGTCGATACGTCATTAGGAAGCATATTGAATTAGGCCTAACAACTTCCTGAAATATATATTTTATTCAAATATTTATTTTAGTTATGGAACGATCAATATTTAAATTTATTTTTCTACTCTATATTAGTAAAAACCTAATTACACACCGTCTACTTTATCAGTAAATCTCTAATTGCAAACACTATACTTAGAAGCCAAACTGTGCGTAAGGGCAGTTACGTAATATATGTATTACTAACAGTTCCACAAACGCATTAGTCGCGAGCCCCAAAATCTTGAAAACTTTCAATAGATTTTACGTAAAAATAGCTATGAAACAAATAGCATCGCCTTGACAACGCAAATGTTTGTATTATTATTTGTATTGTACTAATAGTTTATAATCTTCTGCTTTTATTTATAAAAAAACTAAGCATAAAGTCGTAGAAAAAGTATAGTACACAACTCGAGTGGTAAGCCCATTACCTCTTGAATTACGGACTCGCTCACGCTCGTACCGTAATTTTCAAAATCTTGTGTAGTAATGGACTCTACTCTCGGTATAATATACTATTACATTATGTTGTGTTGTTCTCAACAAATATAAAAACAGAACATTAAACCGTGCAATCGTAAAGAAAAAAAAGCAAAGTAAATAACAAAAATATTAGGGTAGAAAATCGGTATAATTTTAGTTCACACAACACAAGAAATTGGAATACTTTTGATATTTATTAACCTCCTTTGCAATTAAGGATAAATATATCTAGATATATAAATATATAAAGATACATATACCAGCGTGCCTATGATTTACGATTCTTAAGCCATTCCGTTAAATTTTATTACTATCGCTTGCAATGAAACAAAGCATAGGTTAATCTTTGGAAATTTGAAATGGCGGATTTTGACATCCTTTTTGAAATCGGATCCTTCCACTTACTAGATTCCGGATCATTTCAAAATTATATAACGAATCCGGATCACGGATATATACATATATATCTATTTATATATAATGCAAACTCAAAATAAAAATAATATTTATAATCTAAAAAAATTGTAAGAAAGGTCTTTACGGAAATAAAAATGGGTCTGTCATTACTACTTTTTACGTCTTAACAACTATCGGCTACGTCTTACGGTTTACGTTACGGAAACTATAAATCCAGCTTTATTCCTTTTTATCCGATAGCAAATTTCAATTTTTGATATTTCAAATCTGGTTATTTATACATAAATAAAATTATCATTTAAAGGTTAAGACGCAAAATGCATTAATATAAATGAAAGTTTAAGTATTAAAAATTCAAAAAGAAAGGGACATTTATGGGGTAGTTATAGAATTTTTTGGTCCCTGGAGTGGTTTGATTGCATTCGTCCCTTGCTTCAATGAATCTCGTCGATTTTCAGCTCCAGGATCACCGATTTATGGTTATTGAAACTCCGTATCTTTTTTTTTCTTTTAATAAGCTATAAAAGACTCTATAAAATACAGCTTAATAATACCCACAAATTGTAATTTATTATACCAATAAAACCTAAAAAAACATGAATATTTTCAGTGCGTTTCCCCTCAGACATTCAAATTTCAACTAAATATTTATTGACATCACTTTAACACACAAAACATACAAATAGGATCAGGTCAAGTAACAATGTGGCCACAATCGTGCTCAAACTTACAATGGAATTAATAAACGTTAGGGGAAGGTTCGTAGTGGAGTTTGGCCCTTAAATAAGGGCGGTATAAGGGTGATTATTTCATGGGGATGTGTTGAGTTATCTGATGTGTGATCTTCAGTGCATTGTCACGGTGCCAACTGCGGATGTTCCGTTTATTACGAATTATTTTGAAGAGCTTTACGCGACTAGTGACTAAAGAGAAAATTTTGACTGACAAAATAATATTTTTTTCTACAAGCGTGCGGAAAACTAAACTTTTCGCACTAATCTGCGTGCAGAAAATAGCACTTTTTCGCACTAGTGCGAAAAAGTAAAATCATCTTAGTATCTAAATATAAAATAATGTATAATTTTGCTTTTCTCTCTTTTTATAACATTTATTAAATAAAATAAAATAATCCTAATTTACAAAATGTAAGTAAATATTTTTAATAACTCCATATAAATTATCAAAGAATCCATAGCAACCAACTAATTGTTTATGCATGTATCAAAAATTAATTTTCTATCACGCATTTTTTAACCAAATTGGAGAAACATTTTCAATGGATTCTGGCGACGATTTACCAGCATCGAAGCAGCAGAAATAGCAGGTATATATCTCCTGCCCATGAAATCTCATCACAGGTATAAAAAAGAATTTGCTATGTTTGAGAGCTGGTGTCAAAGTAGGGGTGTAAAGTCTTTTAAAGAAGAGATTTTTCTGGCTTATTTCTCTTATTTATCAAAAACATGTAAACCCAATACATTATGGTGTAAGATACTCTATGCTAAAATGTATCATTAAGTTACGAAAGAACATAGATTTAAGTACGTTTTTAAAGTGACGGCCCACCTTAAAAACAAGCGTTGATTTTAGACCCAAAAAGGCTAAAGTCTTTTTAAAAGAAGAAATATCGAAATTCATGGATGAAGCGCCAGATGATACTTATTTACATATAAAAGTGGCTACGATTTTTGGCTTAGCGGGCGCTTGTCGTAGAGAGGAGTTAACAAAAATATGTCTGGACCATATTGAAGACCATGGAAATTTAGTATGATACACATCCCAGACTTAAAAAATCACAGCTCTAGAAGCTTTATCATTTCTGGAGATGCCGAAAATGAAAAATGTTTTGAATCTATATAGAAAGTATGCCAGTTTAAGAAAGCCGACAACACCACATAGGCGATTTTTTGTGAACTATAAACACGGATTGTGTACAGTACAATGTATCGGCATTAATACCTTCGGAGAAATGCCATAGGAAATAGCGGCCCATCTCAAACTTCCCAACCCTGAATTGTATACTGGGCTTGATTTAACTGTTTAACTGTTTAACTGTTTCTGCCATCACACACAGTTCGCAAATCGATTAATACTGGCCGTTTTGAAAGTTTTTTTTACCTTTTATAGTAACCTAGAAAAGTCTTGATGAATTATTTATTTAAATACAGGATGCAAGAAAAGTAAGTGCAAAATAGATGATTCTAGCGCCCTCAGAACCCTTCAAAATGGTCTTGGGAATGGGGGAAAAATTTTAAAAAAATTTATTCAAACAAATTATACAAATTTAAATACAATTCCTAAATAAACTAAACAATAAATATAAGAAATTTCTGGGACAAAAAATTTGTTTGATGATTAAAAATCATTACAAAAAAAAAAAAAATAATATAAAAGTTACATGTGATTTAAAAATCTATTTATCAAAATTACTTAAGTCTTTGAAAGTATAGCTAGAAAAGATGTACAGGGTGTCCGGTTATAAATGTAACCCCCCATTAACTTTTTTATTTAACGGTTAGAAAAAAAAGTTTAGTATAAAAGTTAAACTGTTTTAAAAAAATTTTTTTTAAAAAACTTTTTTACAACAAATTACAGGTGTTTTAAAGTCTGGACGTGGACCTACTTCTTATTTAAATGATCCCCTATTTTTTTATTGGAGATTTGCATTCCCCTTAAAATTCTAAACATATTTTATTAACATATAAAGTTTTATCTTATCACGCGATATTGCTACGTATGTTAATTTTATCAATTCCATGACTTTTGACATGTCCGTTAAGTGATTTTCTTTCCTTGAGCATTAGTTTTAGTTAATTATTCGGTAAAATATTACTTAAATATGGGTTATTCTGAGCAAGAAAAAAAAGACATTTATAAATTTTTTTTAAGAATAATTATAATAAAAAAAGGGCTAAAAGGGGAATAGGCGTGTGTATGGCGGCAAAAGAGTTGTTCCGGCTGCACAAACTTTTAAAAGCCCATGACCAAGTGGAAGATACCACATCATTTAAGAGAAAAAAACAATTCCTGGAGGGGATTATGCAAATAATAAACTAAATTCCTTTTATACTTCAGGGTTTTTAACAATATTTCATTTAAAACCCTGTTTGTAAAAAAATTAAATACTTTACGTTTTTACAAAATTTATCGGGTATTATAAGCATTAGTTTATTGGGGAAAGCCTGAAGAGTCGCTTAGAAATGCTTTGAAGGTTTGGGAAAAAAACTAAGTGGAAAGTGATGTCACGTTACATAAATATAGTTATCATCCTTTTAAATATCTCAATTCAAGGGATTACTGAGGCCAATAAAGACGTCTTATCTATTGCCAGAACATGATAAACAACATAAATAAGGACAGAAATTACTTGCACAATATATTGTTACCAATGAAGCAACCTTTGTTACTGCTGGGGTAAATAATAGAAAAAATACACATTTTTGGGCATCACAAAAGTCACGTAATATACGTGAAATAAAATATCCTGGTAGGCAGTCATTACATGTTTGCTGTGGGGATTTAAATGGTAGAATAATTGGTCCAATTTTTTTTATCAAACTCTTAATGGAGAAAGATACTTAGAAATTATAACTGAAGTTGTTAATAATTTAAATGACAATATGAAAATTATCTGACAGCAGGATGGGTCTCCCCCCCATAATGTTGCATCAGTAACTCAATTTTTAAACGCCATGTTTCCATAATGGATTGGTAGATCGGGTCTTTAGATACTTTTTTATGGGGATATTTAAAGGGCAAAGTATCAGCCGAAAAAAATTTAAGTTTAGATAGGATTAGAGAAAGAATAACCGAAGATGTAGAAATTTTAAATAATAAACGTTTTATTATTCGAAACCCAGTTAATAGACGGGAAAGAATTTATAGAAAATGCATTAAAAAGAATGGCGGTCATGTGGAGCATCTACTGCAAAAAAAATGTTAAAATTACTACACTGTTAGCTTTTTTATATTTTGTAAAACGTTTCCATTATTTATAATTAACATTTTTAATAAAGTTAGTAGCTAAATTTTTTACCTACTTGATGAAATCAACATACGTAGCAATAACGCGTGATAATGATAAAACTTATAGTTTTTTGTATTTTGTTATGTAACCATTAAAGGGGGGGTATGCTACATAAAATGTGTTTAGAATTTTAAGAGAAATGCAAATCTTCAATAAAAAAATAGGGGACTCAGTTGAAATAAGAAAGTAGGACCACGTCCAGACTTTCTGGAACATCCTGTATAGATAAAAATAAGTTTTTTAAAAAAATTATCTTTAACCACTAAACTTTTATACTAAACTTTTTTTCCTAAACGTTAAATAAAAAAGTTAATGGGGGGTTACATTTATAACCGGACACCCTGTACAACTCAACAATAACTAAAATTTGCCATTAAAGTCGTCCTCTTTGGGCCGAATTCAAGAACATATCAGACCATCATCGTACAGCATTGTAAAAAGCTTGTAGTTTTTTTTAAATTTAAACAACATTGCAGTTCTCATATTAAATAACTTAATTACAGTACGCATTTTGCCTAAAAAACGATACTTTTCGGAAACGTGAGTAAAACAACATCGCTTCGCCACTTTTAATTATTTCTTACCCCACATTGGGATTCTTCAGTGTCAAGTTCACGGTAAATTTCACTCGTGATGTTCCGATAATTTTGCACGCTTCTTTTATCAAGATTTACAATTAGAAAATTGTACGTAATTACTTTAAAGGTATCCACACACTTTCCTAAAATGCTAAGAGGAAAAATTGCGTAGGCTTGACCCTAGGGATGTGTATGTGAGGACTGAGGAGTTTTTTTGGTTATTTGTTTTTTTTTTCTATTTGCAAGAAATCTATGGCTTGCATAACAAAAACTGCGCCAACGAAAATCTAAGCTTCTTAAAGTACTGATATCTAAAATGGTGGTATATAGTTCTTGATCCATTAATTTTAAATACGTAGCAATTTTTGAGGGTATTTTGACAAGTTATTTATACACACACACACTGATTTGTACATTTGCCAGGTTTAATAAAGGACAAAAAAGCGGCTGTGGCTGGTGTTTTTTGGTCGCAAAAAATGTATTTTTTACACAAATCAACAGGGTTTACTGGAAATCCTTCTTTAAGAGTAGTAAAACTTTTTGTTTTTTTAGTTTTTGTGTCTTGCAACACAACAAATAAATGATTTCCTTTATCTTGAACATTTTCAATTTTTAAATGTGTTAACTTATCACATCTACAAGCCCCAGTAATTCCCATAATCAAAGCTACTTTCATTGGTAAATTCTCACTGTCGGGGGCCTGTCGTAAAAAGGTTTCGATTTATTTTTTTTTAAGTTTTTGGTTTGTATCCTTGGAATTTACTTTTTAATAAACTAAACAGCTCAACAAAAAGATTGTACCATTTAATTTTTAGACCCATTTTCAAACTGCTGTAACTTTTTTAAAAATTAACTTTTTTAAATGTCTAAAACGAAGTTTAAAACCTCGTTTCTTATACTTTAAGCTAATTGCATTTAGTTTTAGTAAGATAAATATTATCATGATTACGGGTAATCAATAGAGTGCCAAAAAAAAAAAAATTTCGAGTGTGCCCTTTTTAGGGTAATTTTTTGTGTAATATGGGTTGTTCCAGGTCATATCAATATCTCTAGACGTTTATGCCATTTTTTTGAATTGAGGACCTCTGGCTTGCGATACACTTCTAAACGTCAAATTTTGGTAATCAATTCTTTAAAAAGGTATAACTGGATAATGGATTGACGGATTTTAACGAGTGTTTCATATTCGGAAAGCTCATTTCATGTAGATTTTTTTTGTCCTAAGCACTTTTCGCTAGGTTATAATTTTATGAGTGTACGGGTTCAACAAATACCAAAAACGTAGCTGATTTAGAAATCCTAAATATAGGGTAAATTATTGAACACCAAAGGGACCATATGTGTGTGTTTTGTTTTAAAAATGGCCAAGTTGAAGTTTGTGTCAATATCTCGAAACGATTTCTACCTTTAATCGATTTATGCTATTTAAGTGCCTGTAAACTTATTTAGCAAAAATGCGATGTTATTATGGCATTAGGTCTGAATGGTAGGAATTCCAACAACGTCTTAAAGTTTTAAACATAAATTAGGTTATTTAGTGTTGTACACCATGATATGCGGAGTGATCAACAAAATGCTTTTAAATTTATTATGGTATCCATAATTACCGCAACATTAGGTACAGAACGGCTTGTTTGCGCAACATGTTTTAGATTAAAATTTTTAGGCTTGAAACTTTTTTTAGTACATTTCGGTGTCCAAAAACTTACTGCGCTATATTTTTTAGTTGATTTTAGCTTAGTTTTGCCATTTTAAAGAGTTAAATTACCTCTACAAAAAACGTACTTGATACATTGAATTTATCTATAGCAGCGACACGTTTCTATAGCAACGATGGAATAATGTCATTGTCATAAAACAGTTTGTTAGTCACACAAAACTTTTGTCTTCTCTTTAAAAATGGCAAAACTAAGCGAAAATGCCCTACAAAATATAGTGCGGTAAGTTTTTAGACACCGAAATGTATTAAAAAGAGTTACATGCTTAATAATTTTAATCTTAGGTAGACTACGTCAACAAGGCCGTACTATACCGAACATTGAGGGATATGTGGGCACTACATTATCTGTTGTTAAACGGACACTAGCTAGAGCACGAGCCCATGGTAGTCCAAATTACCGCCAACAGGGTCGCTGAGGACGAGCCAGAAAAACGACAGCTAGACAAGATCGTCTAATAATACGAAACGTCAATCGCTGTAGGACTCTTAATGCTACCAAAAATTGCCGAAGTTTCCAAGCAGCAAGTGGCGTAAGGGTCTGTCCTGCTTTGCAAGCTACTCATAGAGCTACAAGGAACCATTGTATATTGTATATCATGGTGTACAACACCAAATACCCTAATTTAATAATAGTAATTCCTACCATTCAGACCTAATGCCATAATAACGGCGGATTTTTGCTGAATAAGTTTACAGGCACTTAAATAGCATAATTCAATTAACGGTAGAAATCGTTTCGAAATATTGACACAAACTTTAACTTGGCCATTTTTAAAACAAAACACACACATATGGTCCCTTTGGACGTCAATAATTTACCCTATATTTAGGATTTCTAAATCAGCTTCGTTTTTGGTATTTGTTGGCCCCGTATACTCATAAAATTATAAGCTATCGAAAAGTGCTTAGGCATAAAAAAATCTACATGAAATGGGCTTTCCAAATATGAAACACACGTTGAAATCCGTTAATCCATTTTCCAGTTATAGCTGTTTAAAGAATTGATTACCAAAATTTGACGTTTAAAAGTGTATTGCAAGCCAGAGGTCCGCAATTCAAAAACTGGCATAAACGTCTAGAGATATTGATATGACCTTGGTAACAACCCATATTATAACGACCAAAAAAAATTACCTCTGAAATGGGACACACTCGAATTTTTTGTTTTTTTTTTGCAGCACTCTATTGATCACCCTATACATCTTGATAATATCCATCTTACCAAAACTAAATGCAATACAGCTTAAAGTAAAAAAAACGCGGTTTTAAACCTTGTTTTAGATATTCAAAAAAGTTAATTTTTAAAAAAGTTACAGCAGTTTGAAAATGGGTCTAAAAATTAAATGGTACAATCTTTTTGTTGAGCAGTTTAGTTAATTTGCCAAATTTAAAAATGTCAATTTTCTTATACGGATGAAGGGTCGAGCAAAACATGGAGTATTCAGTCTATAAAGGCGATGGAGCTAACTTTTTCTGTAAATGTATAAAATAAGCCAGTAAAAATTCTTCGTCAATTCTTTTTGTATTTATATATTTTCTAAAAATTTTGCAGTCTTTGTCTTTACAATCTCAGTAATTTTCTGGTAATATCCGCATTGCCTCTTTTTCTGCTTTCTTAATAATTACCTGGGCAACATAATTCTCATCAATTTCTTCCATTTTTTCTAATCTAACAATGTCAAAATTTATTTGAATAATTGCTAATAATATTTTCAGTGTCATGGCAACCCAAAACAACCTACTTGAATTCGAGCCTGAATGTTCAGACTAAAGGTGAATTTACACTGTTCAAGCAGCTGCAGCGTAAACAACAAACGTCAACGCAAAACCTCAGAAAATAAAAAAAATTAATCCTGTTTTAAAAGAGACTTATTCCCAAAAAATACCTCTTAGTCTAACCCATTTCACGACTAGTCTGTTAGTCTCTGATCGCCTTTATACTTGGTGCGTTAAGGTTTTGCCAAGGTGTTGTTCTTGATACTTAAATTACAGATTATTTTTCGTAAAGAGAAAATTGGTGGGTATGGATTCTTTTTAATGGATGGTTTTCAAGTGCTTCTCGTGGTGGTTAACACGGGGTAAAATATAGGTAGCGTACTGTTATGGACAGAATGTTGTTTGTTGTGAGATATATGATTTAACACGAAACATGTTAATAATAACCCAGTAGAAATCGAAGAAAAGTTGATCGCGATCGAAACCATAATCACACCCTCTATATTTTACTTCTATTTCAATAATTGTTGATAAAATCCGAGCTTTCTGGAACTCACCTTAAGACCACCTACGCCTTTCAAAAAATAATCGTACAATGTATGGCTGAAGTGAAATAAGAGGTAGTTTATCAATAGGAAACCTAAATCTATGGTGAATTAAAGAAAATAAAAGACCTTTGCAGTCAGCAGGCAGAGGTGGAACGGATCCTTCAAAAAAGTAATCGATTAACTAATCCGAATCCTCGTAAAGCAATCGAATCACCAATACGAAACATGATTCCTTTTTTTAAAGGAATCAAATCCTATTTATCGGATCACGAATCCGGATCATCTTTAGTTTTTATACTTATGAATGGTAACTACGATTCGAATGATACTACATAATCCAGATAATTAATCAAGAGTCAAAGATTTTAGCACGGAGCCGAATTAGCTTTTAATAAATATTTTTCAAATTCGAATATGTCATTTCTGTGGTCAACATGGATCCACCCATAAATGACACATTATTTCAAACTGTATTCCAAAACTTGCGATGCTAGGTTTTAATAAAATTTTAAATGTGATTCTTGAGATAATCTCATGGCTGTAATTTTACAGGGAGTTTAAGAAGTACCGTTCAATAATTTCTTTGTCTGTTGAATATAAAAATGTATTAAAATTTTTAAATTGATTTTTGTATGACACTCTGGCGTATTTTCAAGAAAAATCCGAGTCTTTATCACGACCAACCCTCTGGTCTGTATATTCCATGCTCAAGTTAACAATTTCCGTAAACAAAAATCAAGATATTTCGGAGTTCAAGAAACTAGTTGCTTTTATTAAAAGGAAAAACGATGGTTATGAGGCAAAAAAGTCAAAAATTTTAAAAAAGAAAAATCATAAAGTTTTTACTTAACGCGCCTGATCAAAGTTACTTAGCAATGAAAGTAATAGCCATTATGGGAGTGGCTGGGGCATGCCGGACAGACGAAATATACAGAAGAAGCTAAGTGATGTAAAGTAAAAATGACGTGGCAATAGTAAAAATATGGAGTCTAAAAATAAAGTTAAAAGAAACTTTGTAGTAACCAACGATGAAGGCTCAGTTCCTTATGTCAGATTTCTACAGGAATATATTAAGCTGAGACCAAGGAATGCTCTAGATGAGCGTTTATTGTATCGTTATGAAAGAGGAAATGGTTAATCAAGTAATTGGAAAGCACACTATTTCAAATGTACCTAAAGAAATTGCGAAGTTTTTGAAGCTTGAAGACATCAGTAAACACTGGCCATTCTTTTAGAAGAACGTCAACTCGTTCCTTGCCAATGCTTCGGATTGATATTTTGGACTAAAAAGGCATGGAGGTTGGAAGTCTTCTTCTGTTGCGGAAGTATATATTGCTGAATCCTATAGTAATAAGGTGGAAATTTCAAAGAAGATTTTACAGAATTCCTACCAATATTTCCTCTAATGAAGTAACAGTAAAAAATATGAATATTAACATTAAAAGTGATAACGATCCCCAACAAAAATTTAAAACTGTTATTCCCAAATATTATTCCTCCAATTTCTTTTGCAATTCTCAAATCGCAATTACTTTTAATGTTAATACCTAACCTAGTTTTTTTTAAATATTTTTCATAAATTATTACTTTTCATAAATAAATCCTAATATTTCCCACAAGCATATTTTTTTTTTTTTTACTCTTACTTTTTGTCCAGGCGCTGAAATATTACTTTCGTAGCAAACCCCTTAGCAACCAGGTAACACGAAGGTTCTCTTTCGTTATCATTCGCGTTGCTAGGACCACAAAGTTTTCTTATTTATACAGTAGTAGAAAAAAGAATTTTATACTTTTTTTAACCAATTACTCGAGCCGAGATGGGTGACGCCCTTGATAATGCATTATTTTACATTTAGTCGTTTAATTTATTAATTATTAAATAATATTAGGGCAATATTTTGTATTTTATGTGTTAAATGTAACAGCGGGGGGGAGTGGTTGTGCGACCCTAAATAGGAATCACCATTACTGCTCAAATAACTACCCGTTAAAATAAAGAGAAATAAGTATCTATGCACTTTTCTTGAACTTTGTTTAAAACGAAATCTAATTATCTCTTTTAAATACAATGCTCGTAACACACGTGTGCCCATAGGTGTGATATGAAATTATAGTACGCGATAAATAAGGTAGAAATAGCATAGCCGGCTAGATAGAGCAATACGTTACCGGCCACGGGCAGATGTTCCTGCCAGAGGCAGCTGAAGCCTGTCGGGTGGTGTCAATGTATGGCGTGTGCCATTTCAGCTTATATTTACGTTGACTGGTTAGAACCTAGAGTCAACTCTTTTTTTTTTTTTTTAAGGTACGCTTGTTATTGTGTCAATCAGTGGTTTAAACTTTAGTTTAACTGTTACTTCGGAAAATATGTTTGCTATAATACAGAGTGTCACCAAATTAGTATTTAAAACTTCAATCGCAAAAAGAATTTTAAAAAATTGGTAAAAAATTTGGGTAATTACTTACAAGTGGAGCACCAGACAGAACTCAGTCAAAAAATAAAATCACCCCTAAAGGCTATTCTACAGGGTAGAAATAGATGTTTAAAGATGGGAAAGCCACTTTTAGCGGTTAATTAAAAAAAAACACATTTTTTGATTTAAAAAAAATGTAAATTATTGTGCGAAAAAAACATCATTCCAAAACATCTGAAAAGTAAAATAAACAAAGTTTTTCTTTACTTTTTATTGATAAAGGAAGTAGAAAATCTATTTTATTGATTTATATGGAGAAATGTTATTTATTTTTCGATCTTTCGAGTATTATTACACTCAAAAAGCGGCCTTTGGGCAGATCAGAATTTTTAAATCACTTCAAAGAGCGTAAATAAAGCCTTTTTCGAGTATTAAGATACTCAAAAATTGCGTAGAATAGCGTATTTCGAGTATTAAGAGAAAAAGGACAAATCAATTTTTTTTAGTTTATAACAATTTTTGTGTTTATACATAATTATTCAAAATGTCTCCCCCAATCATAAATATACCCGTGTTATGAATAGAAATGTACGAAGGCGTAGAAGAGCCACACCAATTTTTATTTTTATTTTTGGTACAAATTTCGACTTAGATTTCGGAATTCCCACCTATATCTGGGAATTCCATTATACTCAATTTAAGATAAAAATCGAAATTCAGATTAGGGCGGAATTCCAAGATCTAAGTCGATTTGAATCAAGTCAAAATATAAGATATAGTCGAATTCTAAGTATGTCAAGAAAAATAGGCGGAATTTCGAAAATTAAGTCGAAATTCCAAAATATAGGTCGGAATTCCGGTACCTAAGTCGGAATTCCGGGATCTAAGTCAAAATTTGTACTAGAAATAAAAATTGATGTAGTCCTTCTACGCCTTCGTAGAAATGGTTTTCAGGGGTGAATTTTTTTTTGACCGAGTTTTGTCTGAAGCCCTACTTTTTAAAAAATTAACGAAATTTCCCATAACCATGGCTTTAAGAATGTTTAATTTCGAGATTCGGGTGTTTAAAAAAAAAAAATTTAAAATTTTTAAAAAAACGGGCAAGTTACACCATCATGGCAACAGAAACGTCTTAAAATTTCTTATCCAGTGACGGGGTATTATACATTCAAAAGTAATAAAACCCAACTTCAATGATTTTTTAAAATTTTAATAATTTATTAAATTAAAAAAAAGTATTCTTTTCAAATTTTTTAAAAATTTAACCCTTTCTTTGTTTAAATAAAAACAAAAAACGCATTAGGTTGTTATAAGGCAACTATGATTATATAAAAAATAAACGGAGAAGTTAAAAAATTCTCAAAATGGTAGCCATTAGAAACAAATATATTTGTTTCACCTTTTTTTAGCTAGTGATGAGCGAGACCGGTCTTGGTCTTGCGGGTCTTGAGGAAGTCTTAGTCTTGCAGCAAGACCAGACCAGTCTACTTACGCAGACCAAGACCGACCTGCGATCATGCACTTTTGTCACTTTTTTAAATTATAATATTCAATTTTTGTATTCAATATACAGAGGTATTTCATAGAGACGTGAGAAAAAATGTGTCGAGAACTGCCTAAAAAGGCGATTATTTTATGAGTAAAATAATAATTAAATCGATCACTTCGTTTTTAATAGTATCTAAAACTATGATAACTAGTAGATTCAGTAACATGTTTCAAAAATAATAGGAATTGTGACTCAATGGTCCGACCAGAAACCGATATCTCCAAAACCGCTTACGACAGAGAAAAACTAAGAGTACAAAAGTTATAGAAGCTGAAAATTACTTACCTATTCCTAATGTTTTTTAATTAGGTATCTAGGGATGCCACTTACTGGATCAAAAATTTCCAAAATCAAAGAAAACAATATTTTTGTGCCACACTGTAAGTGGTATCATTAGATTGCTCCTTTAAACTAAGATATAGATGTAAAAGTGATGGTTTAATAAAAAATATATTTGTCATTTTATGTAGGAATACGTTTTAAATTTACCACAATTTTAAATTTCACTTTTTGGTTTAGACGGAAAAGAAGTTAAAACAATGCCAAAAGTATAATGATGACGTCATTTTTGTCAAAACCGAAAATGATATATAAAAAACCATCTACGTCGACATTGTACCTATATGACAGTTCAAGAATTTCCAGCATAATATGCAGGGAAGCGATTTTTTTTTTAAATTAATTTTTTGCTATAATTTTTCTTTTTTTTTTTAAGGTTAAGCTAAAAATAAGGAAGTTTTCTTGAGTGGTAGTGGATTTTGGAAAATTCTGAAATAGAAAATAATTTTACATTTACGCCCTTTTTTCTATAATTTTTGTATATTCAGTTACCATTATAAACGGTTTCGGATATATCGATCTTTGTCGCACTATCGAGCCACCTTGTATATGCAGAATGTTTATAAAGTAATTTGTACAAACTTTGTACGGTTTGACTAATTTGAACATAGAAAGTCTATTTGAAGTGCAAAGCTTCCTAAATACCTTTTTTTTAAATTAGAAACCAATGTTTACATATCAGAATCATTTTCATGGAAATTTCACATCTGGTTGAAATTAAAAGTTTTTTCTGCCCTCAGAGTACTCAGTATTGTAATTTTACATGCTTCTTCAAAGAAAATTTAAATATTATATTTCCTATCACTAAAATGAAGCGCTATAAATAAATCAACCCTACATTTAAAATATCCTTTTTAATCAAATAATTTAAATGTACATGTAAGGTTAAAATTGGTATATTTTAAAATTTTAAAAGCAAAAATATAGTCTCCATCTTTATTTATTTGTAAGTATTAAAAAAATATATATTTTATTTAAGATTGCTTAGTTTAAATTATTACTACCAAAAAAAGCAAGACCAGCAAGACTCTTGCAGCAAGACCAAGACCAAGACAGGGTGGTGCAAGACCAAGACCAAGACCTTCTTTGGGCTTGCGAGACCAAGACCAAGACCAGACTTGCAAGACCAAGACCAAGACTAGCCCGGTCTTGGTCTTGGTCTTGCTTTGCTCATCACTATTTTTAGCAGTTCCTAATTTTTTAAAAAATAGTAATAATCAAAATTTTGACTAATACTGTTTAGTGGTATAAAGAAATATGGGTGATTCACGGTCGATGGTAGGTTAGACATTTATGGAAAACGGGATGCAGAATTTTTTCATTTAGCATCTTACATTTTCTTACCTGTTCTATCGATCTAAAATATTTTCAGCATTGCGACGTTGCCTTCTATCAAAAAGTCTTAGAAACTTTATTTAAATGGAACACCCCCTATGTTAACAAGTTTTTTATATTCGCCTTTTATTATAAATCTTTTTTTGTTAATATTGCCCTATACCTATCTTTATCGGTTTTCGAGATACTTTGTATTAAATATGGTTCAAAACATGGCCCTAATTAAACTAAAGTAAATTAGTGCTTTCAATTCACGAAAAGTTGATGTTTTGGTGGTAGTTTAGACAGACACGATGTATTTAATTTACACCGAGAAATCGACTCCATATCATACAGGGCGTGCTAAAATTACTATTTATTTTCGTTATTCTTAAAAGGGTCAAGTCATTTTTCAAATGAAACCCCCTGTATATTACTCAATAAAATAAAAAGATAAGAAGAACGCTTTAAAAGAAGATGACATATCATCCCTATACCTAAATCATCAAGTTTTCTTAATAAAGCCGCTTTTTTGTGAAAAATTATTTTTAAAGGATTTAATTTTAAGTAACCATGGAAATATCAAGCTTATGACGGTGTGACTACAAAATAATTCAATTAACATGTGAAAGTGCAGAAAATAACATAATTAAGATGAATAAAAATAACAAAATTGTAAACAAAACAACAAATTTTACAATAAATGCTGGAAATGTTGTCCATTACATTCTAATCATTTTTAGAACGTTCTTTTGTACATTGCTTTTTTCAATTTGATGGGGATCCAGATCTTCAATACACCGCAATATTCGCCGTCGCAGTTCTTCTTTAGTAGGCACTGGAGTAATGTACACCCTTTCTTTTAAAACACCCCATAAAAAAAAGTCAAGCGGCGTGAGATCGGGTGATCTCGGTGGCCAATCCCATGGCCCTAAGCGCCTAAACCAACGATCGTCAAACCGCATTTGGATTTGATTTAGTCACATTGTCTGTGTAAAATAAATAATTTCATAAGAACTTCGTTTGAATAATCAATATTTGCGTTCACTTTGGGAGATTTTTTTAAACACCGTTAATAACTGTTTATAAGTTACTTATAAAAGTCACCAAACTGTCATAAGCTTGATATTTTCATGGTTACTGAAAATTAAATTCTTTAAAATATTTTTTCACAAAAAAGCGGCTTTAAAGAAAACTTGATGATTTAGGTCTAGGGACATGATATGTCATCGTAAAGCGTTCTTCTTCATCTTTTATTTTATTAAGTAATATACAGGGGGTTTCATTTGAAAAAATGATCTTTTGACCCCTTTTAAGACTAACGGAAATAGTAATTTGCTTGCATACCTTCGATTTCTCGGTGTAAATTAAATACATCGTGTCTGTCTAAACTACCAAAACATCCAACTTTTCATGAAGTGAGAGCATTAATTTACTTAAGTTTAAATAGGGCCACGGACCATATTTAACACAAATTATTTTTTTCTCGAAAACCGATAGAGATAGGTATAGAGGCCATATTGACAAAAAAGTATTATAATAAAAGGGCGAATATAAAAACTTGTTAATATAGGGGGTGTTCTATTTAAAAAAATAAGTTTCTAGGACTTTTGATAGAAGCGGCAACGTCGCAATGCTGAAAATATTTTAGATCGATAGAACGCAGGTAAGAAAATGTAAGATGCTAAATTTTCAGAAAATTCTGCATTCCGTTTCCATAAACGTCTAACCACCATCGACCGTGAATCACCCTGTATAGAGAACCTTCTCTCAAAATTCTAATAAATCGTTTCAGTAGAACTTGAGATATCATGTCGCTTAAAAAAGTGTTTTCGAGAAAAACGCTTATTGTTCGTTTTATTCCAATAGAATCACCGTCACCAAAATCGCTGTAACTCTGTAAATAATTTAAATTTAAAAATAATGTTTTAAGGGCCTATTCTTAATTATCTAAACTTTAAATTTATGATATGATTTTTTCAAATTTTTAGCCCGGAATACCTCGTTAAGGAGAAGATCTGAATTACCCTTTACGAAACTCTGATTTCGCGAGGAAAATTCGCTCTTAAACGGTTTATTTTCCAATATATCTCCAAAAAATTACCAGACTTCTAATGTCCCCATAAACACATTACCCGTATCAATAAAAATAAGAAAAACCCCGACAAAATGACCGAAAGATAACGCAATTCTCCAGCAATTAGTTTTCGCGCAAGAAACATAATGATCAACGCTTATCTCTCTCGGTCTTTCTTATACGGCTCTTAACCGGCACTTTGCGGATTTCTTATCTCCACTAGTTAATACTTTCGATAGATGAACTCAATTAAGGGACTGTTAGTAGCTTTTTGTTTGCGTTGATAAGAATAGATTGCATACACCTATCGAGTGTTTTTTGTTAATTAAGTGAGATATAAGATACAAAATAGAGAACTTTTCACTTTTTCTATCACTTATCATATAATAGCTTGATGATTTGTTAAATACCTATAAGAGTAATACAAAAAAAAATGTTATTTAGGTTTTACGTTAACTTCTATCGTTCCATAAAAAAAACATTTTTATGGTTTAAAATGCATTTTATTATTCAATACTAGATAAAAAGCTGTCTCCGTCAGGCGAGAGACAATATAAAGTAGCCTCTGTCTCCGTAAGACGCCTTCCGTACGGCTAACGGTAAAAAAACACTTTTTTGCTCCTATTTTTGTCTCGGGGACAAAATTAAAAAAACTGGCGTCGTTAGGTTCTAGCCACTGCTAAGAGACTACCACTGTACCAAATTTGATGATTTTAGCTCAAGCCATAACTTCAGGAGAATCACGTGGACAGACAAATAAATATATATACCTACCTACATATAAATATATCCACATTAGCAAATTATATATATATATATATATATATATATATATATATATATATATATATATATATATATATATACATATATATATATATATATATATATATATATATATATATATATATATATATATATTTATATATATATATATATATATATATATATATATATATATATATATATATATATATATATATATATATATATATATATATATATATATATATATATATATATACAGGGTAAGTCTATGAAGTGGGACCCCCGTTTATTGCTTTAAATATTCAAATTGGGAACAAATGTTTTATACAAAAATATTTTGGTTTTTGCTGCTCTATATTTTGTAAACAACGTTATGTATGCAAGTTATCCAGAAGTCCGTACAAGAACAAGTTCATTTTTTAAATGACTTCCCATATTTTTTGTTACATTTTTGTTATCTGCATAAAATTCTAGATATTTTTATTCAGCATATCATATCCGTATGTTCAACTGTTTACGAGATATTCGCATTTAAATACAAATTTAGAAGGGAAAAATCCGCTCATTTTTTAATGTTGTTTAAGTTTCCCATGGTTTCAGCGGTTTTTGAGAGTTGCATAGTAACCATATATGCTATAGAGAAAAAAAAATGATATTGACAGTTTTATTAATCTGAAAAAAAATTGTTTTAATCGTTTTTTTCTTGTTTAAGGTTTTATTTTCCCACTCATCATGTGTTTTCTAATTACCTTTTTAATTATTTCTATGGGTGTTTTTTTCACCCACTAAAACCATAGAAATAAAAACAACATTGAGAGATGAGCGGTTTTTTTTTATTCTAAATTTTTATTTAAATGAGAATATCTCGTAAACAATTAAAAATAGGGATATGATATGTTAAAAAAAAATTTTCTAGAATTTTATGTAGAAAACGAAAATGTAACAAAAAATATAGGGAGTCATTTAAAAAAAATTTAAATTTGTCCTTGTACGGTCTTTTTGATAATGTATACAAAAGTTTTGCAAAATATAGAGCAGCAAAAACCATATTATTTTTGTTAAAAATTTTTTTTCCCAAATTTTAATATTTAAAGCAATAAATGGGGGGGCCCACTTCACAGAAATTCCCTGTTTTTTTTTTTTTTTTTATATTTATTTTTGTTTTTTTTTTTTTTTTTTTTTTTTTACAAGAAAAAGGTGTTGAAAAGGAAAAAATTTTTATTTTTGATTTTATCGAAAAAAGCTACTCCTTTTTTTAAAAAAATTTTTCTACTTTAAAAAGTAAGATTGGGATAAAAACATTTAACATTTTTTATACGCGTTTCAGAAAATTAAAAAAAATTTAAAAAGGTACAAGAGTTTTTAAAATGCATTTATTTAAAAGATATGGAAAAAAGTTACTTTGGAAAAGTTGTTCAAAATTAAAAGGTAGTTCTAATACCCAAATTTTTAAAAAAATCGGCCTACTTTTTTTTATTTGTGATTAAAAATTTTTTTTAATATAAAAATTTAAAATTTTTTAAAATCAATTTTATAAAATTTTTTTTCTTTTAAAAAAGCATTTAAAGCTGACGGGGACGGCTAATGAATTATAAAAGCAAATGTCAATAAAGCTTGTCACTATCAACGCCTACTAGTACAAAAAGAAAAAAGTTAATTTGGGGAATACCCAAACGAACCTGTTCTTTCCATTTGGCATCCTCAGCCGCCTCCTGTCTGAGTTTCTCCTCTCTCTCTTTGACTTGAGCAGCCAGCGATTCTCTAATTTCCAACCTTTGTCTAATTTGTTTCTCTATGTCTTGTCTATGCCTTCGTTCTTGTTCCTCTTTTTGTTCTTCCAGCATTAATTCCTGAAGTATGTCATCCCGTTCCCTTTGTCGGGTCTAAAATTCAATAATAACGGGGTTTTTAAAAGTAATATAAAAAAAATAAAATTTGTAAAAAAACAACTAAGAGAGTGAAAATTTAATAGGAAATAATGTAGTCAAAAAGATATATAGCGACATTTATGGACAATTTTTTTGTTCTAAAACGTCACTTTTAAAGTTTATTTAAAACTTAAAAAACTTGTCTATTATTTCACATTAAAATAACTTTTCATTCTTGATATAATTTTCAGTTTAAATATTATCTTTCCCATATTTTTGGACTTGTATAACCTAAAATTTTATGGAATCCTAATTTTAAAAGGGTTTAGGAAGCCCAATGCTATGGCCCATTCGATCAAAAAATTTTCCCACGAAAATTTAATGTGTTTTACTTTCAATGATAACCAGTGTTTAGTTGGGCAACACATTATACTTTTAGAGAGCCGTGTCCCTTTTTTTGGTTTTATTTGCAAAGGGTTTTTTGGTGCAGGGGGAGCCCTTGAAACTATATCCGCGCAAAAACTAACCGTCGTAGTCTCATCATTCGTCTTTTTTGGGGTTATTTGTGCCCTTTGCGCCTTTTTCCCATTTTTTTTGTTTTGTGTATACCTTATATTTTGGGGTTGCAAATTTTTGGATTGAAAAAACCTTCTTTTTTTAGTGATTATTTTATTAAATTGTATATAATTTTCTTTTTTTTGTTCTTTAATATCGTAAAAAAAAATTTGAGGTTGTTGGTTTTGTCCGCAAACCAAAGGGGTAACATACCCGGCATTTTTACTTTAGGTGTATTTCTTTATTTAAATTGGGTGCTTTTTATGAGACGAACTTGGGTAAAAAAAAATAATTATATTAAATGAATAATAGAATAATGAAAAAATTTTATAGGGAAAAAGGGAGTGAGAAATAAGGAATTTTAAATATCTTTCGATGATTTCCCAAAGTTTGTGTATTTCTGTGGGTTATTAAAAAACAATAAGGTTTAATTGTATTTATTTTATTTTAATTTATACATTCTTTTAAAGGATCAAAATTATTAATTCTGGGGAGACCAGGCAAATTTTAATATATAAAGTCCCTCTAATTAATGAAAGAAAATAAATTTTTTGTTAAAGTTCCTTGATTTTTTTTATTTGTTTAAAAGAAATTAACTTTTTGGTTTCTTTAAAATTAATTATCAACTTTTTTCGAATACTGTAGACACAAATATTTTAAAAGGATACTTTTTCAATGGATCCCTGGTCCAAAGGGTTATAAACATTTTAACCACTGTTATTCTGTCTCATGAATGTTTTTTAAAGGTAAAAGTATAGCCTAAAAAGCATTTAAAAAAAAATTTTTCATTTTTTTAATGTAAACCCCAATAGGATTAGATTAAACTCATTTACACTATTTTCCCCCTTCTTTTACACAAAATTGGTGAAAATAAAAACTATCATCAAGTTTTTTAAAATAAAAACCCTTAAAAAATATCGACCTTTTAAATAGAAGGCTTCTTTCCATATTATATCAGATGTTTAAAAAACCAATATTATACAATAATTTTAAATATTCTATGGTAGTATCGAAAAACCCAAAATTTTTGAAAAAAACAGTAAATGCTTAATTTAAATTTTTGATAAAATTTTATAGTATAAAAAAAAGTCCGGTTAAACACTATTCATTGGCAAACTGGGGGGCCAACCTTTTCCCCCTGCCCTCCCCCTGGACAATTTTATTCTACAGATTGGGCTTCATACACCTTTAAATTTCCCCTGTGTAATTCTAAAGGATTTGAAAAAAAACAAAAAGAAATTAGTTTTTTTGGGAAAATTTTTTTTATTCTACATACCCGTAGCAGTATAATTAGGTTTTAAAATTTAAGCAAAAATACCAAGGGTAGAAAAAAATTGGAGTCTCTTTAAATGTGAAGTCAGAGAAAAGGTTTGATTACGGCAAAGCAAAAACGTAAACTTTGGTTGCCACGACTTTTGACCAACAGTATAACTAATTTCGCTGGTAGTTGCATTACTTTACGAAATAAATGTTTTTCGGATGGATGAAATAGCTTAAACAGGAACGGATTTATCACCAAAAAACAAAATACATTTATTTTCTGAAAAAATTATTTAGTCTATTTTTTTTTTTAAATTTTAAGCATTCTTGCTTTTGCCTATGTTGTATACATTTCCGTACATCGAAGCGACCTGTATGTTGAATGTTCGGTGTAATTTTCTTGTGGTATTTACCGCAGGTCTAATGGATCCCCTGGGATATTATAACAAAAACAGAAAAATAACAAGAAATGTGTTTTGTTTATAAACCCTTGACTATTTTGTAATTGAAATGCGAATCTGGTTTAACACCTGATTATGACCTTATGTGAACAACAATACACCACCGTAAATTGTTTTTGTTCTAATTCAATTAAAAATTTTTACCTTAAAAGGGCCGTGCTCACCAAACAATTGGCCCGTCACTTTTTAAATATTTTTTTTTTTTGTTTTCTTTTTTCCCATTTTTATTATTTTTTTTTTTACTTGATCGGCATCAAAAGGGCGGTTTTTTTAAATGTTTTAAATTTGTTTTGGGAAAGAAATTTTTTAAAAAAAAAAGCCCGAGAGGCAAAGAAGAGAAAATGAGTAAGAGGTTGTGTAATCGATAACGAGTGACACATTTTATGCATTGCAAGTAGGGATTAAACCCCGATCGGGGTTTCCCCGGGATCCTGGTTTCCCGCCTTTACTTAGCCCCGAAATCCCGATTATCCACTGGCCCGGGATTTTGGGATTAATTTTCTTATTATATTTTTTTTAATTTACAAAAATGTTTAAATAGTAAATCACGCTGTCAGAGACAATCCTACGTGCGGCAACGTGTGAAAATTCCCAAAAAGAGGAAAATTGAGCAAGAAATATCCAAAATACTAAAAATATGTAAACTCTACTAGTTCATCTCCCAAAAGTGGAAAAAGTGGGTTTGCTTAAGAAGCGAATAAAGAAAGATGACGTGCCCCTGCCGATTTAATTAAAAAAAAGGGTGTGGAAAAAGGTCGCTTAAAGAAAAATTGAGATGCTCTGGAAAAAAATAATGTTTAAAACCTCAAGAGAAATATATGAACATATCACAAATTATATTCCAGGAAATGGAATTGAAAACGGTTCTGAACGAGGTTTTTATTTGCAGTTGGATATGATATGTTAATGACGATTCCCCCTACTAGCGCGAATCCGAAAGGACCTTTTTTAAAAGCTGGTATCTTATGCAAAAATAAGATCTAGTTTAAGGACAAACACTGGATCAACTCGTTTTCTTAAGAATTTTTTTAAAAAAAAAGTTTGTTTTAAACGTTTTTTTTTTTTTGAAAATTTCTTTCTAAACTTTAATAATTTTGTTTTCCTTTAAACTAGAATAAGAAGACGTTTTCATTTTGGGATTAGGCTATGTTATGTTTTGTTGTTACCTAAATATGGATTTTTGAAATGTTTCTTAGTTATTTATAGGAAAAAAAATTTACATAATTAATTTTGGGAATCCGAGATCAACTTTGATCCCGGATTTAAAAATTTAAAGATCCTGAAATCCCGATTGAAATTCCCTTTCCGGGGTTGAATGCCCTAATTGAAGTTTTAGTAAAATTTTCCATCGGGCTCTCGCCGATTTTAAAAATTTGGTAATTTTTTTTCTTTTCCGGGCCCACGGCCGATTTTATTAAAATTTTGTATACTGGGGTTTTTGGGGGGCTGATCAGTAATCTGAAGTCAAATTTGTGGGCATTTTTAGTTTTTTTGTTATAAAGCCTTACTCACCTAACTTTAAATTGTCAAACTTTCCTAAAATTCCCCCTTCTTAAAAAATGATTACAGCCAAAATTAAATTTATGGAAATAAACCTTTTTTTTTATAAGATAAATTTGATTTCACTCTTATTTAACAGATATTTTTAATCAAAAATAGCAAAAAAAATATTACTTTACTTTTAAAATTTCAACAAAAAATTTTCTAGTGATTTTTGATAGTTTTATGTGGTAGGCCGGGGGTCCAAGAAAAAATTGAATAGCTTACTTTTCAAATTTAAATCGCAAAAAATAAAAATAATTCGAATTTATAAAGTAGGCCATTCAATTGTTTCGCGGGTCTCTGGCGTACCAACATACTGAAACGTTTCGTTTTCGAGATATTCATCATCAAAGTTGAAAATCAAACTAACCTTATTTACACTATTCCTCCTTCTTTTTTCACAGAATTCTTGATTTTTACACTAAATTGGCACACAATATTTCACAAACATCTTTTATAACCTTGTTTTTATATTTATTTTACACCTTTTTTCCATTTAATTGCAAACCTCCACTTTACACGCTCCCAACGTGGCCGCAAACTGTAAAACTAGAGCTTTATAAACAAATATGGGGGTTAACTTGAAAGTTTGCAATTAATGGAAAAATGTAAAATAAATAAAAAAAAGGTTTAAAAGGTGTTTATAAAATATTGTGTGCCACTTTATTTAAAAATCAAGAAATGTGTACAAAAGAAGGGGGAATATAGTGATGTTAGTTTTAATTTTCAACTTTGATGATGAATATCTCGAAAACGAAAAGTTGCCGAAAAAATTTTTTAGATTCGTAATCAGCGCCCCAAAAACTTCCGTATACTAAATTTAGTAAAAATCGGAAGGGGAGGTAACTTTCAAGACAATTATCTAATTTTTCCTTCTTGAAACTGATTACTATAAAATGAAACATACACTGATTGCAATTTACTTATTAAACAAATATACTAAAATGTACAATATTTTATTGCTTATTTTTAGTAAAAACCATCTCAAATGAATTTAGTTTTTTACCGTATATGTTGTATAAATGGATTCATAATTAAGAATAAAAGAAAAACCTTTCTCAAGTGGGGTACGGTAGACAAAGGGCGAGAGGATATTTACCATCACAAGAAAGTTAAACTAGATTGGGTTTTTCATGGGAAATAAAATGGGTTTTAATGTTTAATCTGTTTAGTTTTTAAAAACAAATATGTAAATTTTTGCCTGACGTTCGCATAAAAAATATTGAATTTTTTGGGCTTGCAAAAAAAAAACTACCTAACCTTGAAGTTAAATCAATCTCCCCTTTTCCCTACAAACACATAACCCATATTTTTACACAAATATTGCAAAAAAGTGACAAAAACCACCTTGTTTAATTAAACCTAATTAAGATTTACTTTGTTTACGTTATTAGCTATCACTTATCTGTCAGTTAAGTGTCAATCACTTTCATATTTACTCACAATCAGATTTATATCTATTTTAATTTGACTTTTTTTCTTGGCGGACTTTATACCCACAGAAAATGGCAGGATTTCTAAACGTTTTTAAAGTGATTTTGCAAACCAAAGAAGCCTTGTTAGAGAAAAAGGTTATAAGGCATAGGAGAGAAATTGCTTTGAAAGGTATAAAATAGCAGTAAATGCCAAAATGCATAGTCCGTCTAATATTTAAAAATGCCCAATTTTTAAAATACTTAAAAAAATACAAACTTAGCTAGCCATGATTTACCGTAAAATTTTTATAAAGATTTACAGCAGAGCCTCTTTTATTTGTTTCACATAACTGAAACAAGTTTCTTGTATTCCTTGACGAATTCCGGATCGTTTCTACTTAGACTAAGATTAGGGACGAACTATAGGTTTTACATGTTAAAAGAAATATACTAAATACAAGCACTAAAGTGACTTGTTAGCAAACATTATGATAAAGATCTAGAACGTGAATTAGTTCTCTTATATCGTTTAGGTTAGCTACTTTCATTAACTGATAACTTTATTGTCCGGATAATTTCCATGGTTACAATTGTCACAACAATTGTTATTATGGAAATTATCCGGAAAATAGTTTTATTCGTTAATGAAAGTACCAGGCCTTAAAATGACTTATTAGTTTGAGCATTTTACAGGAATGTCAGGTCCACTAGACCTTTCCATGGACTCCATGGAAGAAACTAGATTTAGAAAGAGACATCAATACCTAATCCAACGGTTGGAAAAAAAACATCATTTCACCTATTTGGAAATTGAAAGCTTACTGCTTATGTATTATAAGCTAATGAAGGATGGTCAGGCTGGCAATCCACTTCAGGTAACCATTGATAAAAGAAGTAAGAATTTATTTTTACATTTATATTATTAGAAACACTGTTCTTCAGTCGGTAGAGGATAAAACATTATTTACAGGTTTCCATTTTTAAAATGTTTAATATAGTACCGTTGTTTGAAAAAACAAAAACCTTATGTTAATAAAGTGACCAGCGTAAAGGCCCACAAGCGGAATCAGTAAAATAGTTTAGCGCAATTACTGTAACATTGTTTCTTGAAAGATTTTTTTTATTTGACATTTACGAGTTTTTTAAGGTTAACATAAATTTGGCATAACCAAATTCAACTGTCATAATCAGTAGAATACCGTAGACATCAATATTTTATTTTTGATGCTTAAAAAAAAAAAAAAACAGTGAAAAATAATGTCACAAGCAGCTAAAAAATATTATAAGTATTTTAAATTTGGCGAGGTACAAGCTCCACTGACCATCATATGGACCCTCAAAGGCCATCAGTTTCGCGGCACAAAAGTAAAGTTATACGGACGAAAAAGTGGGTTTATGCGCTTTGGCACCAGACATAATTTTTAAATCGTTAGGAGTTCGAGAGTGCAGAACATATTACCGGACCAGTTTTGCTTACTGTTTTCCAGTTGGTCAGTTACATAAGTTATCGTTTGACGACATTTTACTAATAGACACATTCTAAAACAGAAGCAATATTTATCATTCACAATTAAAAATATGCAAATGTGATTAACTTAATAAAGGTTTCTATACTATTAAATACTTAATACAGTATCCCAAAGTTAACTTTTCGTTATAACGAACCGTAATATATTACATAATAAATCGTTTATTAATAGAAAGTCCTGTATTAATGAAGGCTATTAATGCATAATTTTGGGTACGTTATTAATACTTAAATAAACAATCTGCATATGGGGCTCCTTCAGTTCAGGCACCGGGGCACAAACAGACTCTTTTACATCTTCTTCTTCCCTGAGAGCCGTCTTGATTCACTACCGGAGGCAGCGACGCCTCATTATCTTTTATATCAATCCTCCCATTAGTCTTGTTCCTTCTACAAGTCTGTATAACCCCGAGACTGGTTGGTTGATATATTCCTGTGGGCTCATTTTCGTCACCCAAATGATGCTTGTCTTTCGTGATTCAACGCTTCACATTCGCACAGGATATGGTAGGTTGTTTCTTCCCCCTCTTCGCACGTTCTGCAACTTGGGTCCCCATTGTATGAGCCTATCTTGTATAGGTGTCCTCTTAGGTTTTCCTGCCCTGTTAGCAACCCTACTGCTATGCGAAGTCTTTTCCTTCTTTGTCTAAGTAGTTCTTCCTTCGTTCTTTTAAATGGGCCCTTTGTGAAGATTTTTCCATGTCTTATTCTACTGAGGTTCCCCCAGTATTCCACGTGTTTATTTTGGATCCATTCCCTGGTTTGCCCCCGTGCTGTGGTTGTGGTCACTCCAAGAGGAGGTTCTGGTCCAAGTATGGTGTGGATGACCCCTGTCTCGCTAGCTCATCCGCTTTTTCATGGTCTTCTATTCCCGAATATCATGGTACCCTCAGGAGAGTTACCCTGTTGCGTTCACTTGGATAATGAAGAAATAATAATACAGGGTGTTTCCTAAATAACCTAAAATATTTAAGAGGGTAATCCATTAAGTGTTTTTATGAAAAAAAGTTTAACATACAGTTGTATTTATAAAAAAGGCGTACAAAAATTAGAGCGAGAACAACCTTCGTCAAATTTACGTAAAACCGGCTGATGTCAATAATTGTTCATTAGAGGTTATCGTGTTCTAAATATGCTAAGCATTGGCGTCACCCATACAAATTTTAAAATTGCATGGTGGCAATGTTTGACAAACTCAAAAAAATTAAAATGCTACTTCACATATCTGAAACTGAGAAAACTAAAATATTGGTCCAAATTGAAGAAGGGTGGAAAATTCCTAAATTTGTGGGGTTTTTTCATAGAAATAAAAACCGATATTTAAAATTAAACAACGCTAGGAGCAAGAGGAATCGATAAAAAGAAAAGTTAGTTCGTCGTTAGTCGTCCCAGACTTACAACCCCCTAACAGGATGAGGCGTCTTTAGAAACCTAAGGAAAAATCCATTTGAAACGGTAAGAGATTCTGTTATTTATACAGATTTTCCAAGATCACAGTTACGTCCAGCAGAAGGATCAGTAAATCCGAACTAAAAAACCGACCAGTAGCGAAAAAATATCCCTCACTGCAAAACAGCGACAATCAAGGACCATATTTGCGTTAAATTATACATACCGTGGCCCGGAATTTTGGAACAGGGTCGTTATTACAGACGAAAAGGCATTCCAGTCAACGTATAATGACCAAATAGTACAAGGTTTGAAGCACGCTATACAAGTTCCCTTGCTTTCAAATCGGGACGATTTTCTGTGAATGTATAGGGCTGGATAAGTATCCATGGAGCCGGTGTTTGCTGGCGAATAGAGGGAAGATTTACCGCCTAAACATATATTATCATATTGAAAAACATAATGGTTCCATCAGTTCAACAAGTTTATTCTTATAATAACTTCATATTCCAACAAGACAATTGTCCAGTTCACACCGCAAATTCTGTGAAGAATTGGTTTTAAACGAATAATGTAGAAGCACTGCCGTGGTCCCCTTATAGCCCCGATTTAAATCCAATCGAAAATGTTTGGAGAATGATTGTTAAAAAAATGTATAGAGAAAATTTTAAACCATGGTATTCCAATAAACCATGGGAAAAAATTCAAGAATGCTGGGAAGAACTTGATGGGGTGATAATATTAAATTTAATTCAGTAAATACCTAACAGATTAACCAAAGTTATAGAAAAACACGGTTATATGACCAAATACTAGATACAATTATATACGTTTAATATTTGTTTACATTTTTTTGTTATTATTTTTAAAATAAATTTTATTGATGTTACACCAATGGATGACATTTTCGATGACCTTTATCATCTAATAACCTCAAAGAGAGAAACATTGACGTCAGCCGGTTTTACGCAAACTTGACGAACGTGTCTCTCGCTTTAATTCCTGTACGCCTTTTTTTATGAATACAACTGTACGTCGAAAAATGTGTCTTTTTCAAAATACAGGATGTTCTATTTTTTAGTTTGTTCTAATTATCGGGAAATCGAACTTTTTAAATTTTTTTCCGTTGAAGCAATGAGCGGCGGTAGCCTTTTTGATAATTATAAAGCACTAAATTTCAAAAAAACAACGTCAATTTACAACAAACTGGTATTTTTATTGTTCATAAATATGAGGCGATAATAAAGTAACAATTTTTAAAAATATATTAGCATCTAACTCGCAAACGGTGTCACCGAAAAATCCAAAGTTTTTACCATGGACGTTCACGAAGCTTTATGATACAACTCTTTGATGCATTTCACTAATTATCGCTTGAGAGGAACTTGGTCATGTAAATCTGTCACTGGCTCCTGGACCAGCGTACGCCCCTTTTTATTTATATTTATTATCTATTTACACTAAAACACACTGTAAACGTTTATAATTAAAAAAAAATGAGGACATTTCGATGACTCGATTATTACAAAAAAAAAAAAAATAATAAAAAAAAATCAACACCCTGTATTTTGGGAAGGAGGCGTTTTTCGACATTTGTTATTATAAAACTTTTCTTTATAAAAACACTTGATAAATCAGCCCCTTTAATATTTTAGATAACTTGGGGAATACCTTGTATACTATTAGATAAATTGATCCACCACAACCATATATGAGTAGAATATAATTTGTTCTATATGACTATCCATTTATAGTCTTTTTTAAAGGATGGTGTTACAAAAGTTCAATTTAGGGACGTTTTACATTGTGCATTGGATATGACAGATGACAGTCTTATGGATAGAGTATTTCTAGCTTTGGATAAGGGACCAAGTTCGTGTATATCCATGGAAACGTGGACCGCAGCTATGTCACTATTTTTAAGAGGAACTCTTGAAGAGAAAATTCAGTTCTGTTTTCAGGTAAATTAAACAATAATGTATAATACCCACTGCTTATAAATATAACAACATATAGTAAGGTGGTAATATAAATATATAAAAATATGTTTAAAAAAAATAAATGAATAAAAAATATCGGAAAACCACCTTTTCACAACTTAGATCAGTATTAAAAATACCACATTCAAAATTTTATGTAATACAGCCATTTTAAATTTGATACTTCAACATTTTTAAGGTTTATGACATTATGGGAGACGGTATATTAGCAAGAGAGTCTATTTTTCAACTTCTAAGAACCTCAATGGTCAGTCAAAGCGGGGAGGAAGATGCCGAAGAATCAGCAAGGGTAATAATATAGTGTTAGTTTAAACAAAACAATAAAATGCCAAGTAGTAAAACTTCCGAACCCTTTCAGCCGTAGACTTTGAGTATTTCTACCTTGTTCTACTGTTTCTATAAAACAATTTTTTACAAACAACTTGATAATATATAGCTTTCATAAGTATTGCTTAAAATGGTAAGAATATTTATTGATAATAACAGGTATGTAACATGCATTATTGACTTTAGTTTTTGCCATCTAGTTACAAACTGAAAGCGACTAATGCGAGGAATTAATTTTTATTATTAACCTGTTTTTAAAAATATTTTGATTAATATCGACTAAGTTTTAAGGATAAGGTTTGAATTGCCCCATATAGTGTGTTATGAATCTATATAGTATAATTTATTACAGGACATGATTGAAGTACTAACAAAAAAGATGGACGTAGACAGGGATGGAAAAATATCGTACCTAGATTATCGAACATCTGTTTTAAAGAATCCTATGCTCTTAGAAGCATTTGGACCGTGCTTGCCATCTAGACTTGCAGCTTACTCATTTTTAACAACATTTACTGACACGGCCGATACATTGTAAGAAAGGATCCGAAGAAGAAAAAAAGCTACAACCAGTGGTTAAAAGTTTTGGAATAATGACGTATGTTATGTATGTCAATTATCCCTAAAAAAATAGTTGTAAAAGTATTCCTCTAGATTTTTGTCTACTACAAAAATTTAATAGTAGACGGAACACTTTTTTAGCTTGTACATTAAATTTTACAATGTTTATACATATACGCTTTAATGCTTATAATTACGGCTTCTTTGCTATTTTGTTAATTAGACTTGACTACGTTTTTTTTTATTTATTTTTTTGTATGAACCACAGAGGCAAAGAACGAAACACTGAAAAGAGATCTAAATTTTTATTTTATATTTATATTACATTTTATTTGTTCCTTAATAAAAGTTGGCCTGTCATACTTACTGCTTAGCACAAATATTTCAAAACTTATAAGAAAAGGCATGGATTGAATCGACTAAGAGTAGGCATCCCATATTTATAGATCAAAATTTTCCGATCACGTTGTGATTCATTGAACTCTCAGAGTCAATTTAGTGTCTGCCCTGCTTAAATCAGAAGTCAAAGAAGGTAGCGAATAAAGCCGTGGTTATAGCTTTAAAGCTCTATTTTTTTTTACTTTTTGTTAAATATATATTAGAACTTAATTTAAAAATTGTTTTGATTTGGTATTGAAAGTAGAATATTGAAGCAATCTACATAGACAGGGTAATTTATAAAAATGAAAAAAAAATTAAAAGATATGAGAAAAGTGAAGACCTATATTTAAAAAAAAATTAAATGTACAGAACGCAAAATTATTTTTTATTTTTTTTTACTGTACTATATCTGTAGTGGGTTTCTTGTTATATATTTTTTTAATAATATACTTAGACACTCCATCTGATGGATTGGACTAGGAAAAGAAGCATCAATAAAATAATTACCACATTCTCTAGATAAATATGTATGACTTTTTTATGAAACGTTCTTAAAAGAAGTTTACCCCAGTAAACACTACGCCATCTTTTTAATCATTGTGAGACTTTAGATACAGTTCAATTTCATTTTTTTTTGTGTGTTAATCTGCAAAATGTCGATCGTTTTGTACATTTGCTTTAGTAAAATGTGTCCTGTTCAAATATTTATTTCAAATATTTTTGTTTTATTGTTATAGTTAATCGATGTTTGAAGGAAACTGACAAGATTTTTGTTCTTGGCAAAAAGGCTCATCCAACGAAATATGTTAAGAAGTTAAAAACATGTTTAAATACATCTAGTTACTGGATAAAATATCTGGACTGTCATAACGTTGGCGATATAGAAAATCTAAAGAATGTTTACTGATAAAGTCAGTTTATAAACTTACACTATTTATAAATGATCAACTATATCAATAAAAAGAGTTATTTTGTTGTATCCGACAAGGATATACCAAACCATAAAAATCAATTTGCATGAAATTTAGGGAAAAATTAATATTTATTGAAATTTTAAGCGCGGTCTACCTGCTAAACAAAGCAATTCGAGATATAATTAAGTTGGCTTAAATCGACATATTTTGTCGTCGAGAATCTGTCAGAAATTTGTACAGGGTCTTTGATTATATTTACGTGGCTTCTGGAGCCTTTATTTTTGAAAACAGAAAAAAATGTTTCATATAAAAATTTTAGGTTTTTTTCCATATTATCTTCTGAAATTATCAGTAAAAAAATATCGCAATAAAAAAATTGAAAAATATAGGCAACTTTAACTTTTTTAATTGAAACACCCTGTATATTATGCGCTACAATAAAAGATTTTTTTTTCTGATTTTGAATATATATACATTGATGATATTTGGATGAACCATTTTTGAGATATTTAAGCTTAAAATATAAATAAATTAAAAAAATCATATTAGTATCAAGAAAGCTTTGAAAACAATAAAATTGTTTTAATAAATTTGACGTATTGATATTGTAAAAAGTTGAAATTTTTCATTTTAACTATTAAAAGTAGTTTCTATTGCTTTTTTGTCGATGGGCTATTCAGAAGAACAAAAAATCGCTATTATGCGTATTTTTTATGGTAACGATAATAATGTGACGACAGTGCAAAGGGAATATTACTTATAAAACTTAACAACGGGTACCATCTATAGATACTATTTGATACATAGTAAGAAAGTTTATTAAACGAAAAAGCTTTAAAATGAAGAAAAGGACTGCAGCACGAAAGGAAAACAATGTTTTGGATATTCTCGTTTTTTCAGGATCATTATTATACTTTTTCTATTCGACTAGCACTAACTTCTTTTAATAATTTTAGAAAATCCTGAAATATCAATCTCGGATGCGGCATCTGAACTTAATAAAACAGATTATAAAATTTATTTAACCTTAAAATTTTACAAATTTTATCCTTATAAATTTATGTCCGTTCAAAATATTCCTGAACAAAACATGCAGGACCGACCTAAGTATGCATTGGAAATAGCTAGGTTTATGCAGCAGGATCCAAAGTTTTAAACAAAATTCTATTTACCGACAAGTCTTTCTTTACTTTAGCAGGAATGTTTAATCACAAAAATAAACATTATTGGTCCAGAGAAAACCCTCACCAAATTCAGCAACATAACAATTTTATTGTTTCCATGGCTTTCTTGATACTAATATGAAACCTTTATTGTAATTTATTAATAATTTAACCTAAAATATCTTAAAAATGGTTCATCCAAATATCATCAATGTATATATATATTTGTAGCCATAATATACAAGGTGTTCCATTTAAAAAAGTTGAAGTTGCCTATATTTTTCCATTTTTTTATTGCGATATTTTTTTACTGATAATTTTCATAGATAATATGAAAAAAATGCTACAATTTTTATTTAAAACATTTTTTTTCTGTCTTCAAAAATAAAGGCCTCAGAAGCCACGTAAATATAATCAAAGACCCTGTACACATATTTTTTGACACCTTGTATAAAATATTTATTTATATCTAATTTATTAAATATATTAGGTAAACTCATAGCAATATAGTTAATTTAAAAAAACATTTGCACCTGACAACATTGACACAGCCCCAGTAAAATATCCCTGGTCGTTAGAGTGCATTCAAAATTTAACACGATCTCTTGCTATCCCCCACCATATCCAACTGTTTAGAAAAGATATTGAATGTGCGACCTAAATTTCTAAGAATCTACATACACTGCAATAATATTGTCATGCAATTTTTCTTGTTGCTCTTTTTTACATAAACTCCGTAGTAAAATACGCAACCACACAGTTAACAAAAGTGCAGGTTTACGAGAGCTCTATCGCAGTTGTACCTTAATAATCTGTTATGTATTTGTTTTTTTGAATAAGTAAAATATAGCCCCATTTTGTTTTTTAGGCTTAACTAAATTTTTCGCATAAAATACGTTGATATTCCACAAGTCTGCGCTGTGCAAGATCTAGATCACAAAAGTAAACGACTCACCCTTTCCTCAAATATTTGTCTGGCAAGACTTTCTTGAATTTTAGCTTTAGCTTCTTCCCTTTTTTTCTTCTCTGCAAGCCTAAAAAATACCATATTATAGTTCAAAAAACTTGAAACACTCTATAGAGTGTGATTTATTCATTGTCACTTATCATCTTTTTACCAATACCGCCATACTTTTACTTATTTTAAATAGAAGAATGGTTTTTCTTTTATTCTTATATTATAAATTATTGTTTTAGAAAATAGTTAAAACAGTTTTTAAGTAAGAATTTAAAATATAAAATAAAATACCTTGCAGTAACATCAGCGCCCTTCTTTAATAAGAAGTCTTGAATTCTTTTATTTTCTTCTTCAATTTCTTCCTTCTTCTTTTGCTTCCATCTATCTTGTGCAGCCTTAAACGCCATCATCTCTTCTCTGGTCTTCATCATCTAAGCAAGAAAATTAATTAAGCCCAGCTGTTATATATTTTTAGTTAATATACACAATATAGGTATATTAACTGCTGTATCCAAATTAAAATGTAGGACTTAGGAGCCATTCTGACCTGTCTAACTACTTCCAATATAGTCCAAGATAGATAGCTATATTTTACTTACTTTACACATTTTCTCTTGTATTTCTCTCTCGTCTTCGTCATGGATCCTTTGAATAATATCGTCCAGCAGCTTCTTTTCCCTTAGGAATTCTTCATACAAATACCGCTTGGATTTTTCCCCTAAAATTATTTGTTCTTGAAGTTCCTGTTTGTACTGAGCTTTCTTTATTATTTCTTCCTCAGCCAACACTCTCTTTAATTCTTCTTCTTGAATAAGGGCTTCCTGCATTATTTCGTAAGTTCTCTGTTCTTGTATCTAATAAAATCAAGTTATTGGTCTAGTTATAGTAGAACATCGTCACTTACTCGATCAAATATGAAAAAAAAAAAAAATGTGTAGAGTAAAGTCGTAATCGAAATGATTCCTAAATCCTTATCTTTAAAAAGATCCGATCCGATGATTATTCTTATATTTTAATTTGAGACAAATCGGTTTATAAATGCCAAAATCCACCATTTTAAATTTCCAAATTTTGACCTGGCACTCTCAAAAACCCTTAATATTAAATCTTTCATTTTAAATTTCCAAATTTTTATATAAGATTCTTATTCACCATCACATTGATTTTCGAAAATAAAGATAAAGATTTTTAAAAAATCTGCCTATTAAAATCTTTAAATAAGAAAAGGCACCTTACATGTGATTTTTAACCAAAATATGTTGATTTTTAGGTCCAGAGAAACAACATTTAAAGATTTTTTTTTCATAACCACAGAGAGTGGTATGCAAAAACGGGCATAAATTTTACTTGGATTGGATATTTTTTAATGTTATTCTTGAGATAATAAGGGACTTTTAAATGGGACATTTTGTTATTTATATTCAGAGTGTCTTATGAAAATGAGTTTAACATTTTAATACATTTTTATATTCCGCAAGCAGATAGAATTATTAAACGGTACTTAGTGAAATTTCCTGTAAAATTACAATAAGATGTCTCATTTATAAGTTGCTTGAGGTTATCTTAAGAATCACATTTAAAAACCTTATGAAGATCTAGCATCTCAAGTTTTGGAATACAGTTCGAAAAAAAGTTCCATTTAAGGGTGGTTTAATTTTGATCTCACAGAAATAGCATATTCAAATTGAAGAATATTTACCAAAAACTAATTTGGCTAAGAGTTCATAGCACTTCAAAATGAGGCTAAAATTATATTTCAAGCCTCGGGCTTCGTGCTAAAATCGTTGATGCTTGATTTATCATCTAGATTATGTAGTATCATTCGTATCTTCGTTACCATTTGTACATATAAAAACAAAAGATGATCCGGATTCGTGATCTGATAACTAGGAATCGATTCCCTGGGATTTTTTTTCTTAAATAACGAACCGTTATTCGTACTGGTGATTCGATTTGTTTACAAGGATCTGGATCCGTAAATCGATTCCTTTTTTGAAGGATCCGTCCAATTCTTATAAGGTGTCATTTAAAAACAACAAATCAATAATAAAATAGAAAGATGGTTTAAGTCTAATTTGTGCAAGAGAAAATACAAGTTAGAGATACCGAAATGGCTTTCAGCAAAATGAATATTTCTTCCAATTTACCTCTAAGGTCTATTCTTGACCCGGTTGTCCTTCTGCTCTATTTTAATGATATCACGAAGTCTCATTGGCTCATTTACTTTGCAATGCAAGAATCAATTTCTAATGATACAATAACTACAAAGGTCCTGCTAAAGAAATATCTGCATTATGCTGCGTTTGTTTTCCAAATAAAACTTAGAGACTGACTTGCGAAACTAAACAGGCAAAACTATGGATGAGACTGATAGTGTAAAAAAGAAAATCATTGATATAAAGAAGAAATAGTATAAAGTCCTGGAGAGCCGGTACTAATCTCTGGGGTACCCAGCAATAACTTGGTAACAGCTAGAAGAGTAACCATCTAAAATAACTAATATACATCAATTAGAAAGAAAACTGGAGAGCCAAGGTCACAGTTTAGATGATAGGCCAATGGAAAGGAAAACTGCTATTAAGCAAATCTCATGATCTAAGTAAATATTTTTCTGATAACCTGAAACACGAAACTTTAATTTATTTTTTTGTACAAGAATGTTGACAAAAAAAGAAATATTTTTATTAACTTTGCTTATATTATTGATAAGTAATTTTTTTAAAGACAGGAAACGGAAATTTTGAAGGAATGAGTGATTTTTACTTGTTTAAAGCATAGATATAATACATATAGACTGCTGATGTCTTACAGCCAAAATAACCCCAAAAGTGAGAGAAAACCCTATTCGAGCAGCACTCATGCTCCCTCACACTAGCCGTGCTCATTGCAGGGCTATGCAGTTTTGTCGTCACGCGCGACCAATGAGTGCGCGCTAGAGTGAGAGAGTACAGCAGCAGAGTACGACATTAGCAGTCTATATGGTTATTTATTAAACTTTTTTTTATTGGAGTCATTTTAAATAAAAATCAATGTAATGGTTTCGGTTATTTACAAACCATCATCCGATCATCGTGATTTTTCATTAATTTATTTAAACATGATGAATTTTAAGAAAGTATGAGTATATAATTTGTGTAAACAACTAGTTATACAAAAATTAGCACTGAGATAACATTTGCTAACATTTTTGCGGTTGATAATGAAATTCTTTATCTTTTAAAATTATGAACCAATTTTTGATTACCTGTTTAAACCATACAGAATTAGTTTTTGATAGAAAACGGTTTCTTACTTTTTGCAACAATAATTTTTAAATAGATAACCTCCGTACTGTTCTGAAAATTTCATGTATTTTGGTGTTTTTAAACGTGAATCATTTAATGTTCCTTTTTTAAATTATCCAAAATAGGTAACATTGTCAAAGTCAAAACGTTTCGGGCATGATGTCGGCTGAGGTTATGTTAGACGGATGACCCCTTAACTCTTTTTCTAATATGTTTTCTGGACATTGTTTTGGTGAAAGCAGGTATTTTTTGCTTTTATTTTTGACAGGTTTTGCCTTTGTAAATAGATTTTTGAATTATTTTTAAAAAAAATCTATTTACAAAATTTAAAACCTCAACCCAAAACCTAATCAAACAAATTTAATATACAAAATCGACTGCCGTGATTGCACAAAAATATATTGGCCAAACAAGCCAATACTTAAAAACAGAGTTAAAGAACATCAAAAAGATAAGATATCAACAGTAACCAAAAGCCCGTCAAATCATGCACTTGATAATTGCAAAATTTTGACTTTGACAATGTTAATTTTTTGGGAATTTGAAAGTAAAAAAAAAAGGAACATTAAAGAAATGATTCACATTAAAAACACAAAATACCAAAATTTCAGAACAGACACGGAGGGTCTAAGCTCTATTTACAACAATTTATTGTTGCAATAGAAATAAAAAAGGAAAAACCCAGATTTTTGCCCCCCAAAAAACAATTCTGATAAAAAAACTAGGTAATGCAAATTTTTGGGTTATAGTTTTAAAAAAGAAAAAAATTTCAGTATATATCAACCACTGAACAAGAATGTTAGTAAAGTTATCTAGTGCTTGTTTTTAAATATAGTTGGTAAGTGTTTACTTTACAAATTATATACAATCATACTTTTTTTTTAAAATTCATCATGTTAATTAAATACAATAATAGAAAAATATTTTTAGATTTTCTGATGATGGTTTAACAAAAAAACCCAAAACGTCAATTAAACATTGATTTTTTTTTAAAAAAAATGACCAAAAAAACCCAAAAACAAGTAATAAAGTTTAATATTGAAAACGGTCAAGAAAACAAACCAAATGTATTGTCTATGGTTTAAAGTTGTAGGTATGTTCTCTACAAATTCATTTTTTTTTTACTTTATGACTAAAGTATTTTGAAGGTTGCTGCTTAGATTACAAAAAGATGAAATGCACAAAGCAAGTATAGAAAACAAATACCTAGAGGATATTTACCTTTTCATTTATTCTCGCTGCTTCTTTTTGTGCTATTTGTGCAGCCAATTCCTTATTGACATAAGCTGCCTTTAGTTTTCTTTCAAGATCTCTCAACTCGTGAGAATTTTCTCTAAGTTGTTGCCTATAAGTAAATATATTGTTAAAAATAATTTACTACTAAAATGTGCATATATAACTTTAAAATGTTTACATTAAGTAATAACTGTTCCTAATTTTGAATAAAATACCTACAATATGTAATGCCTCTAAAACTTTATTACAAATTAATTAAAGTTAAGGCTAACAAGTAAAAGTCTAGAAAATTCTGCACAAAATGGTGGAGAAATAAGATAATCAAAATATTGAAAATAATTTACATATGAATTATTATATTTATATCATATTAACACTTTACTTAAGGTAATATTAAAACTCACAGAATTCTGTTACTCCGATGGGCACATCACCTCTGAGTCATCATGAAAAATTTTAATTTTTTTTATTTATAACAAAAATTTAATACAATTTATAGCTGTTAGACAAAGAGAAATAATGCAAAATAAACATTACAAACAATACACTGTAATATATAAAATAATGATAAATAAAAGGCTAGAGAACCTTAGTAGCAAAGCTATAAAAACGCTATTAGTATATTGCTTAAATACAATCAGTAAGGATAATTTTGGTTACATATAAAATAGGAACAAAAATGGTTTTTCATCTAGCAGAGAAGTTTTAAATAGCTTTTTTTTAAAGCCCATCATAACTTAAGACTTATGCTTAAAGATCAATTTATAAACTTGACTTTCCTGTTCCCACTGTTGTTGTAGTACCCGTTCGTAAGTTAAACTTACGGCGTTTAATCTAACAGTTTATAAATGTAGTCGCCACAGTTGGCTTTGCAATTTTACCTTAATTTTAACTGTCTAATCTCCTCTCTCTTGATAGTATCCAATTCTCGAGCCAAGGTATTTTCTTGTTCGTGTCGATGCTCATTTAACGCGGTTTGTTCTTTTTGTTTTTGCATTTGTTGTTCATCTTCAAATTCTCTTTTTTGCTTATTCATAAAACGTACAAGATTGCCGAAACGAGTTTTCTCCTCCATCCGTGCTTTGACCAGTTGCAGTTTGTCATCGTTAATACGTTTAATTTGTTGATCCCAGAGTTCTTTCTTTTTGTCTCGATTTAAAGCCTACACAAATATAAGTCAAAATATTAAATAAAACTGCTTTTATTTTTAAAAATAATGCGAAATTGAAGAAACTTACCATATTTTTTTAAGTATTGTTTACAAAACATTCAAAAATAAACTATTTGACAGACGTCGTTCTAGCCTGGCGCATTGACACTTGTATGTATGGAGAGTAAAGGTAAGAAGGACCATCTTTCATGGCTGTTTAGTTCAAAATGTGGTCCCAGAATAGCAATAAATATAAAGGCGTTGGTGAAGCGGTGGGTATGGTGTAAAAAGTTTAAAAACGGTCCTCTGGAACACAACGCTATCTTAATTTATAGCAATATGTGACACAAAGATGATCCTCCTTATTTTTAGACTCTATGCTTGGGCATAAAATCTAGTGATAGGGTGGACCAGGGGTACTTCAAAGTGGAGATTGTCAATATGCTTAACAATGAGATGTACTGCTTTCAGCGCATTTACAATGGGAAATTTTCCCATTGTAAATGCTAACGTGCTGCCACCATATGACGAAGTGCAATTCCACCTCGCTGACTTGGAATTGCATTGTAAATGCAGCTTATTATGTTTGACGTCACCGGATTGCCCAGAATTTAGCTTTATTTTATTAATTTTTGTTAAATATTTAACTTTTAAAAACTAATTTGGATTTACACCTACTATTAAGTTCCGTATTGTATACCACTTGATAAAATTAAGACTTTATACTACTTGTAAACAAAACAATAGGGCAAACGGATTACGTCACAAATATCGAATTGACATTTAAATCGTCGTATATGGGCTTAAATGGGATCCAGCACTCCTTGTTAAGTTTACCACCCTTGGGGTGGACCATCTCTTATAGCTGTTTGGCTGAAAAAGTTGCCCCAGAAAAGCATTAAATAAAGAGGCGCTGGTGTAGCGGAGGATATGGTGTAAACTTGACTGCAATATACACTGCTCCAATAAATTAACGCACCATTAATAAATTTCCGGATTATTTATTTGTAAAATTAAAATAAGTAATCAAACATTATATTTCAATTTTTTTATTAATTTAGTTTCGAACAAAGCATTTTTAACACTGCATTCCTAAGAATAAACCGTAAGAAAAAATAGAAAAAAACAAATTATGAACATGAAGTTTAAAAGAAAAAATATGTATCAAACACGTATACGAAACGTTTTAATCCCCAATATCGGATATTTCCATTCCTGCTTTTAATTGTATCTGGCATCGACGATTCTTGCCTAAAATAAGCATTTGAATGCTGTTTTGATCCAGTCCGTCCCAAATTTTAGTAAGATGTCCACCCAGGTCCTCCAAGTTGTTGGGCCGGTTCGGATAAGCACGTAACTGCCTTCCGAGTATATCCCAAACATGGTCTATTGGATTTAGGCCTGGACTTCGTGCTGGCGAAGGCATAGTTTCAATGCCTACTTCCAATAGATAGTCTTGCATTACTCGGGCTGCATGAGGTCGCGCATTATCTTGCATTAATAAAAAATGTTGTCCAATGTAAGGGGCAAATGGCACAACATAGTCCTCAAAAATGTCTAATATATAGCGTTCAGCATTTAGATTTCCATTATTTATTATCACCAGGTCTGTGCGTGCCGTTAATGAAATTCCTCCTCCACACCATAACCGGGCCTCCACCGAATAAAGTGGTATTCATGATATTGCATTGCAAAAACACGAACTTGTCTGTCGCATGTATGCAGGCCACAGCGCGATTTATCCGTCCATAGAACTCGTTCCCTTCTTCTCTCCAGTTTACGTGATCCCTGGCAAAGCTTACCTGGGTCTACGATAATCAACGGTTAACGCTGAACCTCGGGCAGCAACACAAGGACGTAGATTGGCTTCCAGAAGTCGTTGTCGAACGGATCCAGACTTACTGGAACGTTATGGTCATTTTGAAGCTGAGATTGTAACATTCTTGTCGTTACAAATCGCTGCCTTAAAGCGGAAAACCTTAATAAACGATCTTGACCGGGGGTCGTTGAATCATACGCGATACTCATGTATGGGATACACCGAACCTTTCATCTATTCGGCGATAACTCCAACCTTCTTCGTGCAATACAACTGGTTGAGCACATTCAGCAGGCGCCATATTTCGGGATTTGCGTTGCATCTTAACAGTTTATATACAGAAATATATTGAAATTCGAGATCACTTCCAACAGTTACAGCTTAAAAAACTAACTGATTTTAAAGTCGATTTATCTTACAGCAATTGTTAGTGCTGCAGATAAAATGCATAATAAAAAATTATCTGCACAAACAAAAACTTTATTTAGTTGTTGAAGGGAACAGTATACAATGGCATTTTTAAAAGTATTAAAATATTGTACAGGTCTTTTAAAGTGGTCATATTTTTCACAAAATATTTAGTGGTGCGTTAATTTCTTGAAGCACTGTGTAAAGTAAAGCTAAACTATCCTCTGGAACACCGGCGCCATCTTAATTTACTGCAATTTGAGGGCCATTTTTGTAACATAGAGATGGCTCTCCTTTTCTCTAGACTCCATGGTTGCAGGAAAAAAACTTTAAACATATTTTTGCGAGGTAGCCATGTAAAATATTTACTTGTGGTCACATGTAACCGCATTTTCGTATGTAACCTAACCTTACCATGACGTTACTAATGACGTTGGGCACACTATACCATTTAACTATCTTTTACACGATGATTTCATACTCTCTCTATCTCTCTCTCTTTCTTTATTTTATAAATGTAGTGAAATAGACAGTTTTATGTGGATGCAGTTATTTTTTTGTCTACTTCGGAAAGATGGATAATATAATGGTGGACATACCCGTATTTTTTGAAGCGAAAAAGGAGGTGATTTAGCTATAACAAGATAAATCGCTTAACACGCTAACAGTTTTATCTAAGTTTGTATTTTTAGGAAAAAAGGACAGATGTAATTAGTTTGTTTTTAATAAGAACATCTTTTTTTCGATCTTAGTATTCAGACATTCAACGTTTTCTAAGTGTCCTCATTTAAAACATATTTAATGAGAATTAGATACTTTTTATGTATTTGCCTGTGGTAGGTGAATAAATAAATAAATATATCCAAAATGGACATCGCCACATAACATTAACAAATGTTTTAAGACTATATTATCAGAAATAGTTTTTGCTGCCATACACCACAAATTTATAACAACAATAATATAATTAAAGTTTAAAAAAAAACTTCTCAAATTAATAACAATCACAATAGCCTAGGTTACACCGCGAGTATCAATTAGGTCCGTGGACCAAAACGGATATATCGGAATCATTAGAAGACTAATCCTATTGGGAGAAATATAAATAGGTGTGAGGCACAATAGACCGAGTGGTCGCGGTGGAGGGCGTAAAAAGTCCACCCATTTTTAACCTAAACCTAAACCTTTAGTAATAATGATAAATAACTCAAAAATCAACCATTTATGATACAAAATCATCAAATTGGTCGCTGTTTCTAAAAAGTTTAATTACAATTATAATTGCAATTACTGTCCTTTTTAGTAGAGCGAGCTCGCCAAAATCGGTAGTTTCTGTAAAATATTGTACCGGGTGTCCAAATAAGAAAGGACGCCGGCTGTATCTCAGAAAATGTTTATCGCACAGCGTTGGGGAAAAATATTTTTAGTAAAAGTGGTCAATAGAAATAGCTGGAAACTATTTTCAAGTTTCTGAAATGGCCGCTAGGGGGCATAACTACAATCTTAAATCTAAAAAAGTGATGTTTCTGTGAATTTTGCTATATTAACGTAACAAAAAAATACTTGATCTTCGTCGTCGATAATTTGAACCTCTTTTGTTTGACAATTTTTGCTGTATCTCTAAAAATATAGTGGTGGGGGTATTAAAGGTTCCGTACACGCATTTTTTTTTTTTTTTGTTTATTTTGAATTAAGTGGTTTTAAATCATTAGTTTTTTTTTGTTTGTTATATTAATCAACTGCAAATAAGTCTCTTTTATTAATCTTATTCGCGTATTGGGCCGCGACTGTGCATAGTGGGTCCGATGCGAAATATGCCTCCCGGCAAATGAAAAAGGGCCAAGACTGGCCAAGATCAGTACCCGTACAAATATTCGATCGACGAGTACTCAATTTCCACGCGATTTTATTCGCATCGTCTCGTCCTCGGTCCTTTAAATAGAATTGTGCCGTGTCGACAATTGAAATTGCACCTAGGGTTCCAGCACAGCCACTTTGGGTAGTCTGTTTGGACCCCTATTTCGTTTCGATTCATCTTTTAAAATATACAGTCCACTTTTTAGCATTTTATAACATTTATTTTTTGATCCTTCTGGGTGCCGGATTTCTTATCCTTGGGATACCGGATTTTTAATTATATTTCACATATAAGTATTAGCCTTATTTGCAGTCAAGTGATTAATTTAGTAGTTTTGTTTAATTAGTAAAATTTTGCATTGATATTTTGATGTTTAAAATTTATCAAATTTGTTAAAAACCAGTTTCGTAAAATTTGCTTATCGCCCAAAAAATCATTTTTTAGTATGCCAAATACCTACTATACTGATAACGCGACCGAAAAAAAGTTTTTACTTAAATATTAGGATTTTGGGTTGTAATAAAATTTTATTGCATAGTTAAATTTAATTTACTTTTAGTAACCATGGCTGACAAAATTAAGCAAACTAGAGCTGCACGTGAGATTTCTATTAATCGTTTAAAAGAAATTTTTAAAGCTGCTCAAAATGCTCAATCTAACGAACGATATCAACCTTTCAAAATGCGCCATATGGGGAAAAGAATCGGCTTATAAACCTTTGAAAGCACCATGGTACTTAATTAATTTGTTGTCTATTGATGAAAATGCTCAACTGGATGCTGAAGATGTAATTCGAAATCAAGTAGATAAATATTACTATGATTCATTAGCCATTTATCATGATCTTTTGAAATAAAGTTAGTCAGATTTAAATCAATCTCGTTCTCCCCCAGTGTCAAATTGCCAAAATTAAATTGTCCGTCTTTAATGGCGAATTTAAACATGGTCAATTTTACGATTTGTATAGGGTTTAGTAACATACTAATGATTCTTTGTCGATTCAGAAAAATATCAATATCTTTTGTCTTCATTAGGTGAAAAGGTTTTGCCTATAGTATCTGGTATGCCAATTAATGATAATAACTATCAATGCTTATAAAGCCTTGGTCAAGCGTATGAAAATTTAAAAGAATTTTAGCTACTCATTATTGGAAAACTATTTGCGATTTAAAGAAATTAACAATGAAAATTCTGCTGTGTTTGAGAAATCTGTTGATACTTTTAATGAAAATTTACAAGCGTATCTAAACTTAACTTTCCTGTTAAGTCGTGGATTTTATTTTGTTTAATTTGCTTTTGCAAAATTAGATTGTGAAAATGTTAAACGTTTTTAATTGGCATCTAGTACTATAGAATTACCTACCTTCGACATGTTAGTGGAATTTTAAATCGTCAGTGTATAGCTTTGGATTCAGTAGCGTTATCTTCACCATCCAGTAGCAAATCTGTTTCAAATCGTAATTTAAATAATTTCAATAAACATGCTTAAAACGCTTTTGTTGTTAATACGACAAATTGTTTTATGTAGCCGAATCATTTAAATCGCGTTGTCCTAAGTTTTAAACAAACTCCTTTATGAAAGATTTTTATTCAAAACAAAATCAATTGTGTTTTAATTGTTTAAAATCGGCTCATTCAGTTGTTGAATGCACTCGACTTATAGGTAAGAAATGCAATGATCCCCACCATAGCTTATTACATTTACAGCGCAAAAAAGCTAAGTTCGGGTTCAGGTCAAGGTCAATCTGAACCACAACTCAAATTTCGTCAAATTCAAATATATTGCTTTTACCTCTTTCGATAACCCTTTAGATAATTCGTCGTCAAATGTTAACGTTCATGCTGGAATTGTCCCAAAAATAGCACCGTCTTACTTGCCAGCTAAGGTTGGTGATTAGATTTTGGAGGTCACATCCAGAATATTAGAGTTCTCTTAGATAGTGGCAGCCAGGCCAATTTCATGACTGAAAATGTTTTCCATCGTCTAGGTTTAGCTGGTCATAGATCTTCAATATCCATTCACGGAATTGGGATATCTCATCCACGTTTTCCCAAAATCACTCATTGCAATTCAATCGCTTATCCCCCAAAAACCACATATCAAATAGAACCGTTTGTCATTCCCAAAATTTGTGATAATCTGCCAATTTTCACTTTCAGCCAAACCGGGCCATAATTTTTCCTGCCGCTTGCAGATCCAAATTTTAATAGGCCAGAAAAATTGATATGCTTCTCGGAGCAGAAGTGTTTTCAGCTTGTATGCAAAATGGTCGAAAATTGGGAAATTGCACGAGCCAATTGCTCTGGAAACAGTTTTGGATGGGTCCTTATGGGAAAACTTCAAGTTCCATCGACATCTATTTATGCTTTTTGTTCTTTATTATCGAAACCTAAAAGATCATTTTATTAGAAGTTTTGGGAAATTGAAGAACTACCCTCGAAAATCATTTGTCCTCGATGAAAAACTTTGTGAGAAATCTATGTTGAAACGGTTTTCGACGAAAATGTCATATTCAGAGCTCCCCTTTAAAGACGCTGAACCTGTTTTTCGAATACTGTTCTATGGCACTTCGTAGATTTTATAGTTTAAAAAATCGTTTAGTCAAAGATCCTTCAGTTTTTAAATCTTATTGTGACTTTATGCAAGATTACCTTGACTCTGGGCACATGTCATTAGTTTCAATCAAGATACAGGAAAAAAAGTTTATTATATTCCTCACCATGCTGTTTTCAAACCGGATAGCACTACAACAAATTGCGAGTAGTCCTTGAATGCTAGTGCTAAAGCTCCATTTGATAATAGATCTTTAAACGACACCTTACTAATTGGTCCAAGCTCCAAAAAAATTGTTTCGATATTGTTAAATTTTTCGGGACATAGGTATGCCTTACTTCTGACATTAAACAAATGTATAGGCAAATATTGTTAAACGAACATAGGGGTTACTAGAGAATGTCTGGCGATTCAGTCCAAAATGAACCAATACTTGACTGTATAAATAGAGTCGCTTTTGAATTTCTGCAGCACCCTTTTAGCCCTGCGAACCTTGAGCAACTAGCTATTGATGAGGGTTCCTTGTATCCTTTGGCATCAAACGTTTTGAAAAATGATATTTTTGTGGATGACATTGTCACTGGTTGCGATTCGTTTAACGAAGCTCTTGAGGCAGGAGGAATTGGTCAGTTACTTGCACTTGGTGGATTTGAGCCGGGGAAAAAGGGCAGTAATGAGCCTAAATATTGTCCCATTTTCAGATGCAAAATTGGTTAATAGTTCGTTATCGTTTTATTCAGAACAAATCTCCCATATTAAAATTTTGGGACTTCAATGGAATCCTTTATTAGATGTGTTTTTCTTTAAGGTTAATCTTTGGAGAGAGATTGTACAAAACGTCAATTTTATCAGAATTAGCTAGAGTTTATGATCCCTTGGTTTCCTTAGCCCTTTTTACCTTTTACCAAACATCTTATCCAGCATTTGTGGACTTTAGGCTTGCATTGGGATGATCATCCACCATGTGATGTTTTAGAAAAGTGGTCAAAATACAAATTGATTTGTCTGTTATCGTCAATAAGAATACCGCGTCATATTTTCGACAACTCGTTAGTATCGTATCAACTGCATGGGGTTTTTTAGATGCATCGGAGAAGGATATGATTTTTTATGTTCGCACGGTGAATGATAAGGGCTTAGTTAATACTTCTTTGGTTGTGCCAAGTCTAAAGTATCACCTTTTTAAAAAGAGTTACCCTTCCTAGACTAGAACCTTTGGGAGCAGTTCTTTGTCCGAGCTCTTAGTTTTGTTGTTCGATTGTTTAACCATATAAATCCCAATATATGCTTGGTCAGATTCAACGGTAACTTTGTCATGGAAAAATGTCTCCTCATAAATGGCACATTTTGTTAGTAATAGAGTAAGCAAAATACAGGAAAAGTAGCTCCATCTTGTTGGAAATATGTTCCTTCCGAAAAATCCCGCAGATTGTGCATCACGAGGTTTACTTCCTGCAGATCTGGTTGATCCCTGAATTGTGGTGGACTGTCCCAGTTATCTCCTTTCTGATGAGACTTCTTGGCCAGAATCGCCGCCCCAAACCATGCAATCCATTCTGTTTAAAGAAGAGAAGAAAGTCGCTCTTCTTAATGTGTCTCTTTTATAGTTTTCCACTTAATCTCTTAGATAGATTTTCTCCTTGTCAAAATTCAACGTATAGTTGCATATGTTTGTCGTTTTCTTCACAATCTAGGAATTCAATTAAAGTTATGGACATCTCGTGGAAAATGAACTTTTTCATTCTCTGCTTTTAATAGTAAAGCATGTCCAGTCCATTGTTTTCGCCGATGAAATTGTCTTCTCAAAACTGGAAAATGCCTTTCCAAACCATTTCGCAAATTAGCCCCCTTTGGATGACCCGGGCTTCCCCAGGGTGGGCGGTCGCTTGACCCATGCCAATATTACATAGATCAGAAATTTCCACTTTTTTACCCGTAAGCATCGATTTACTGAACTCATTATAGAGAAATTTCATAGAAAAATTTACATCCTGGGTTGCAAACTTTGAATTTTGATAAAACAACAGTTCTGGATAATTTCTTTCGAAACGAGCATTCGTCTGTAGTGTCTCGTTGTTTAAATTGCTTCCGAGTTAATCCAAGGCCTGTTGAGCCTTTAATGGGACATCTTCCTTCTTATCGTTTAATCAAATTAAACCCTTTAGCTGTCGGGGAGTGGATATGGCGGTCCTTTTTCGATTTTTCCCTTGTAGACGCCGTGGTGCAAAAGACACAAAAGGCGCATCTTTGTATCTTTGTTTGTACCGCTACCAAAGCTCTTCTTTTGGGAACTTACATCCGATTTATAAACCCTGGAAAGTTTTGGCCCTTTTAGACGATTTATTGCACGTCGGGGTCGTTGTAATCATTTATTTAGTGACTGAACTAACTTTCGCGGCGCTTATCGGGAACTCCTTCAGTATATGCAAGATGCTGCAAGAGAGGAAAACTTTCGTTGGTCATCAATCCTCCGTCTGGCCTCATTTTGGTGGTTTGGGGGAGGCCGGAGTGAAGTCCGTCAAAACTCACCTTTTCCGTGTTTTTGGGGTAAAACTTCCTATGAGGAATTTTACACCGTGATACTCAAATAGAATCCTTTCTTAATTCAAGGCCTTTGTGCAGCGTAAGTTCAGCCTTCAGATTTATCGGTGCTTACACCAGGACATTTTTTGTTTTAGAACCTGTAACTTCTGTTCCTACTGCTGATTTAACTAATTTAAATATAAATCGTTTAAGTCGTGGCAATTGCTGCAACAAATTTAGCCAAGATTTTTGAAGCGCTGGCACACCGAATATTTGCATAGTTTGAAAAACGTTAAATGGAATAAGATGGTCATCTGATTAAACCAGGCAATATTGTTCTCATTAAAATGATTGCGCGCCTCCATTACAGTGGCGATTAGGTCGCATAGTAGAGGTGCATAAGGGAAAGTGACGGAATTGGTCGGGTTTGACCATAAAGACGACTTCTGAACTTTTCAAAGGCCAATGGTCAAGTTAATGTGCCATCAAATTAGTTAAGTAGTTAAAATAGTAAATATTTTGGTGGGCGGAATGTTCCGACACGCATTTTTTATTTTTGTTTATTTTTGAATTAAGTGGTTTTAAATCAATTATAGTTTTTTTTGTTTGTTATATTAATCAACCGCAAAAGTCTCTTTATTAATCTTATTCGCGTATTGCTGGCCGGACTGTGCATAGTGGGTCGATGCGAAATATGCCTCCCGGCTACGAAAAAGGGCCAAGACTGGGCCCAAAATATCGTACAAATAGTTTGATCGACGAGTACTAATTTCCACGCGATTTTATTCGCATCGTCTCGTCCTCGGTACCATTAATAGAATTGTGCCGTGTCGACAATTGAAATTGCACCTAGGGTTCCAGCACAGCCACTTTGGGTAAGTTCGTTTGGACCCTATTTTTGTTTTTGATTCATCTTTTAAAATATACAGTCCACTTTATTTTTAGAGATACAGCAAAAATTGTCAAACAAAAAAGGTTCAACTTATGCTTGACTTTAAAGATCAGGTATTGTTTTGTTAGGTTAATAAAGCAAAATTCACAGAAACACCACTTTTTTAGATTCAAGATTGCAGTTACGCCCCCTAGCGGCCATTTCAGAAACTTGGAAATAATTTCCAGCTTTTTCTCTTGACCACTTGTACTAAAAATATTTTTCCCTAACGCTGTGCGATAAACATTTTCTGAGATACAGCCGGCGTCCTTTCTTATTTGGACACCCGGTACATTATTCGTCCGAAAAACCTTTACAATATTCGTTTCAGAATTCCAGACTTTGCTCCCTCGTCGCCTCGTCCGTAAAAATCTCACTCATACTGTAAAAGTTTATTTTCCGGACTTATAACGTAAATATCTATGATTTTCACTTATTCAGTTTACAATTACTATTATACATAAATAACTACTAAATATATTTAAGTGTTTTATTTTTTTATCATTTATATTGAAAGCGGAGTATTTGCTACAACACCGAGTGAGGTACGTATTTCGGTACTAATACTAGTTCGAACAGACGCTTAAAGCTGGACTTAAAGGTTCAGTTGATTTTTCACATTCTTTCATTCTACTTGCTTGCCTACTTACTTAAAAGTTACTCAATTCACTGCCACTCGGTCTATTTAAAAATGCGGACATTAGTTCAATTTTAACGCATACTATGTGCGTAGAAAATTCTTTATTATTTAATTACCCAGAACTTAGAACTAGCCTTTTTTTCTGTGTTTTTAAACAAAGGGAGTCTGAAATAACACGCCAATGTGCGTTATAATTAACTTTATTAATTTATAATTCTTTTATAAAGTTTTATATGAACTTGAATAGCTGACCAAACGAATCCGATCCAGAGTGTCTTTAATTTATAGTAATAAATTCTTGTAAGTTTTATTTAGAAGTGATTACAAATCTGGATCAAATTTACTTGGAGGTTAAAAAGTTAGTAATAGTAATAAATATAATAAATAAGAGATGACTTAAAGGATTTCCAGTTTGCAATAGTAATAGATTATGTTAAATATTTGAGCATTTAAATTAGCTCTGGTAATTGCCTAATTCTTACCCTCTTATAAACAGGGCAGTTTAGCCCGATTTTAATTAATGATATAACATTACGACTCGGCATATTATACTTGCGTATCATATAGCTCAGCTTAGTTTATAAATACTAGACTTATAGTAAGTACGTGTGATGTATTCATCTTACAACAAAACCATTATTTGGCAAATATGTTATTATTTTTACAATTTCTGCTAAAACCGCTAATTTTTGTGACATTTGATGTTTTTTTTTACCAGATATAAAAGAAGTTGTTCATATACTTTATTTAGTAAGTTAATTTAAAATTTTGCTTGCGTTGGAAAATATTTAATTAATCATTCTTTGAATCATCTAAATTTAAATAACTGGTTTGTTACTTTTAAGTACATCACTGTTTACTGCAATGGTAAGAGTTAAGCAATTCTTAAGTTTTTTATGGACTGGAAAATCATTTCTATCCAAATACAGTAAAGCTACTGTATCCGTATTTTATAGTACAGTATTAAATCCTGATATATTAAAAGTTACAAATGTAAAACTAATGATTTTTTAAATTTCTTTAAGGTAATTGTAATGTAAATATAAAATACCAGCAAAATTGACAATATAACAAAAATATTGATGATTATTTTCATACATGGATAGAAAGAATCACGCATTCATTGTCTAAATTTAATCATATGTTTTTACAGTATCGTATTATAAGTTAGCAGATTATAAATATTTTATTTTTAGTTTTATCTACTTTAATAGAATATAATAATAATCATAATAATAATTTATTTATGGTAAATTTAGTGTAAAATGTAATAAAAGTCATGCAACAAAGTATGGCTATACACTTTCCGAAAATTCCCAAAATAAATTCTAAATTTGCCCAAGAAGCAAGCACAGGCTTACCATCGTCCGATAATGTATAACAAAGAAATGTGTATCACATTTGTGAATATATAACAATTGGAGAATCATACATATATATATATATATATATATATATATATATATATATATATATATATATATATATATATATATATATATATATATATATATATATATATATATATATATATATATATATATATATATATATATATATATATATATTAAGAGTCATTAGCTTTATGTACTGTATAAAGATTTCTAAAATATTTTTATGGTAGGTTTTTTTAATTTTAACTATTTTTCTTGCTTAAGTTTAGCATAAATAAATCTGGAAAATCAGTATTAAAGCAATTTTCTTTATATATTCAGCTTTTTGGCTGACACTGCATGATATACGATATAACAATAATTATGAGATAACTTTTTGAGCAAATTCAGGGATTTGGAAATTGCCTTTAAGACCTGGTCATATATAACAAAAAAGAAAGTACACCTTTAAATATGGGTACTCATAATCTCAAAAATGTTTGCGCAGAAATTATAGCTTAATAATAATATAAAAGGTATATAAAACATAAAAATGAGCTTCTATAACATAGTAAAGCTGCGCGGAATTATTTTACAACAGGAAAGTTAAAATAACGGAAAATCACTTATTTTAATTTTTTAGCATTGGCCATACTGCTTTGGTATAAACTACAATATACAATATACTTTAACAAAATATATTTTGGCTGTAAGAAAGTAGAACACTGAAAATAAATAAATAAATAAATATATATGCTCTTAGAGATCAAAGAAATACATACAAGATTACACAATAAATAAATAAATAAATACACAAATAAATAATTATAAAAATATATTAAGTACTTTGCGACTAGAAAGAATGTAAAAATAGGTAAATATGGCACAGCATTAGAAATTGTACATGTTTTGACTATATTACACAAATCCATGATATGAAGCAGACAGTATAGACTTTTTGTTATTTAAAAAACAACAATTGTCAGTTAATTATGACAAAAAAGTAATAAAAAAAGGATGTTAATGCAAGCAGAGTTGGCGCCTAAGAGGGGAAAAAGAGATAAGTCAAAAAATGGAAAAAATGGCTTAGTCTAAAGTAAACAATAATTAAAATTTTCCTTTATATCTTTTTAAAAATTTGGGAGATTTTTAAATATAAAAGTGCTCAGAACTGCCAAAATGTTAAAATTTAAATTTTAAATTATTCTTTAAATTTTATTAACCGATTTCTCAAATTTTTGACCCATACTTTTTTTCCCTTCAGGTACAAATTATAATTTGGTCCCAGCATTCTATATGTTGGGCATAAAGCAAAGTAGGTTTCTACATTTCTCCAATATTTTAATATGTAAAAGGTAAACCTGCTCAGGACAGTCATTGGGGGTGTTAAAAGCATAATTGAAATGCCTGTTTCTATTTCTGAAACAGTTTTGGTATATGACTAGAGGTACGTAATTTTTTTAACCGATAACTGTATTACTATAAATGACAGTTTTTTTTAACACGTAAAGTTTTTGTTTGTTATTTATAAGTGTAAAACGTAATTTAACAATTTTAAATAAGAATTGTTAGTAAGTATAATAATAAGAACTAAAAAGTACGTTACTTATTGTGTGCTAAACCTGACGTACAGAACTCTGCAGTATCCGTAAGAGCTATCATATGCAACAAATGGTACATACATACCTGCTTTTGTTTTTTTGTAACGGAGTTATTTATGTTAATATAATTATTTAAATTGCAGTCGTTTGACATCAATAAAAAATATAATCGACCGCTTTGGTTCTATTTAATTTAAAACCAAACAATATTTAGTACAATTTTAAAATTTATTCAAAATTTTCGACTGGTCACAACAAGTTTTAACACCTGCACTCTGAGTCAATAAAAATTTGTTTAAATTATAACTAATAATTCTTTAGCTATATGTGAGACCCATAGAAACCTACAAGTTAAAAATGTAAGAAACGATTCTACTTCTATGCAGTTATTAAATAGATTCTAATATGAGTACCACGAACTGTTAAAAAGATCAGAAAATGGAATTTAAACGCGAAACACTCCGATAAAAGAACAAAAATCTATTGTCAGGTTCACAAGTTTTCCAATTGTAAAAATCAAATCATTAAAAGCTTAGTTTTAAAACAAACAATCTTTATGAATAAAATAGGTAGTTATACCTATCTGAAATGCTATAAATGAATTATTTTAGATTTAATAAACATGTTATTATCTTATGTATCTTATTTAAAAATCACGCTTTTGTACTGGGTGTCGTCTTGCATAAAATCTACGCAATAGGACATTTAAATCTTTAAAACAAATATTTGATACTAATAAAATTTTCTGAATTTAAGAAACGTTTTATTTAACTTTATTTTTGTTAACATTCTTCAGTCTCTTTCATTATTTTTATCAATGTCTATTTTACCCTCCTATTTTTTCTTTTAATTTAATTTAATATTTAATTATGAAAATATTTTGGAAATATTTAAAAAATATTGCGGTAGCGAAATTTTAACACTATTAGTTAAAGCAGAAGTAACATACTTAACAATATTGATACAAATTTAGACAGAAAACAATTTTTTAAGCCTTTTAACAAGATATGGCTGTTGAAGATTAAAATAGTGATGTTTTTATTTGTTTGTCTTTGAATATTTGGTTAAAAAACAGGATATAAGAAATTATTTTAAAATAGCGCACTGGATTAATGACAGTAAAAGAAATGTATTAATGCCTATTACCATGTAAAAGGCAAAATAGCAAAAGGGTCAGTTTTTCTGAAATATTGTTAATGCATTCAGTTCAGCCGCTTTTGCGACAATATCTTTTTTTTACTGTAGCAGGACAAGCGGTATTTTTAAATGGGTTAAAACGCTTTTAAGATTTGATTTTTAAAACGTCAATAAATTCGATCACCACTGCGTCTAACAAAATTATCCTGTTTAAGTCGCTCTTTTCATCTATAATTTAGATGCCATACTTTTCTATAATAATTAATAAATAATTCCTAGTTCTACAACCTAACTACTATATTCTACTAAATGGCTAAAATAAGTATATCTTATAAATTTTAAGAACATGATATAATGGGTCATGGCGGGTCAACATTTTTGGGTTAGTTTTTCTTGCGAACGACGTGAATGACTTTAAGCGTTTTAACATTATAATATAGCTTAAATATTAAAAACTAAGGTTTTCTGTATAAGCGGGTTTTATAGTATTTATTTTTGAAGAAAAACGATAAAATTTGGGTTTTCTACTTTTGCGTAGAATGTGGTTGTTGATGGACCCCGATAAAATATTTTATGTACAAAATGAGATGAGATAATTTATATGTATACAACCAAATTTAATTTAGTTACCTTTAGTTAAATATACAATTTAAAGGAACTTATGCCGTACTTTTTTAATAAAAAAATAAATATTAGAATGTATTCATATATAATTAAATAAGTAGGTAAGTGTTTATTTTTTATACGATTTCTGAATAGTTCATTTTTTAAATATTTTATTTTTAATTAAACTTAACTATGCTTCCTAAATACTGATCATGGATTTACATAAATATACTTTTTAAAGGTGTTGTGCACAAAGTAATAGTCAAAAACTTATTTAGTACCCAATAAAAACAAATGTGTTTATTTTTAAAATTATTTATCACGGTAAATTTTAAATTTAAACTGTGGTTTCAATAAATAAAACATTAAAATTTGCATAGTATCTTGAAATTAGACATAATTTTTTAGGGCTTATTCAATACATGAAAATAAAAAAAGGTCCTATAAACATGACTTAAAAATACTTTATACTAAAGCCCCCTAAAGAAAAGATTCTATTTATATATTTCAAATTTACACTAAGGCTTAATAATTTTGGTACTATGGCCAAGTTTAAACTTTTTTAGATGTTCTGTATTTTTTTAATGATCTGTAGTATTACCTTAAAAAGTTAACTGGTATTAATCAAAATATTAACCTAAAACGTAATTGTTGTCTATTTCCCTGTATAGCAAAATATATTTACATTAAACTCCAACTCATAAAGCTACAATGACAACAAAAAATTTAGTCCCCCGCTTAAGTCCCCTCAAAATGTTTTTCTATTTTAGAGTTTATTTTCAAGCCGAAGACTAAGAGGCGGTTATACACATCCAAGGTAAATATAATTTAATACGTCTAAGACCATTACTAAGTATACAACTTAATAATTAAAATACAAATTAATTAAAAAAATTTAATATCAAGCACACTCAGCGATTTCTTAAATAAATTTAAATATTTAGGTTTTGTTGTATACATATAAATCTAAAGCGAGGGTCCAATAAATGGCGGACCTGTGTCAAAAATTTCGGGAGATTCAAAAACACAACGGCCGCCCCCTCGTGATGATACTTTTACAACAAATAATTGCAAAAACATACCCTGTATCCTTTAAATCACGATCGCATTGTATATAAACGGATTTTTACAAGCGGGTAGAGAAAATTTTAATTTAAGAAACGTCTTTTTAATGAATATTTTTACATAGTTTTACACAACTATAGGCCATTTTTATCTTATTTTTTAAGATAAAACTGTTTTTGCTACCCTCTTGCCTGTTAGTTTACACCTAATCTGCTGATTGGGAAAAATGTCGTAATTTTATAATTATGTATAAAATTGTTTAGTAGAGCTGCCAAACTTCATCTCGACTTGGTTAGTTTGTTCTTGCGTAAGTGGTTCTAGTAAACTATTTGGCTTCCTAAATTCAAGCGCTTCCTTACCTTAAAAATTTACAAGCTATGAATATTTCACCTTAATTTTATTTGCTATCTAATTTAAAAACCTGTTTCCTTTAATCACTTTTGTGCGATATCATCAACGTACTTTGTGCCTTTTAAAACATTCTATACTTTCAATTCGCTACAGGTATTTGTACTATAATAGCTTTGCTGTCTCTGTTAAATATTTTATTATATATGTTATAATAATACTGCAAGAAAACGTTTCTTTTAATAATATGTAAACAGCTCCAACTTTCAAAATTTAACCTACGTTCTGTATCTTATAAAAAATATCTAAAGCTCAATATTTACAATTTTTAAAATTCTATAACTAGCTATGCTTAAATTTAGGCAACCAAATGTTTTTGTGTTAGATCGCTTCATACAGCGCAGAATAAACGCTACCTAAAGCAAAATCTTGGAAGAATCATCTTATCCATTTTCTAAGTTTTTGTTTGGACTGTTATTATAATTATATTGCCAATTTAATTTTATATTATGCTTCTTTATGTATTGTCAAAAAGTCAATAGTTAAGTATAATGCACAATCTATTAAATCGTGATTCACATTTTATTTAAATAGTAATATCATATATTGTTAAATAAGTAGTACGAGCTTTATAAGTAAAATATTCTTGTTGTATATAATATGTTTTGCGAATACAGCTGTGTTTTAGGATATTTATCTCTTTATGCTTAAACTAGCTGATGTTCTAGTTTTAATGTGCAGTTGCTCTACTAAAACTACAGGTGGAATTCCCTGAAAAATTAGATAATTTGCATATTATTTACACAAATTACGCATAAATCTAATTAAAATATTCTTTTTAAATCATTTAAAATTAATAAAGAAAACCATAAAGTTACTTTGGACGGTTTAGCTTAAAATCATTTAATAAATAAGTATAAAATTTTGGTTTAGAAACAGTTTTACCCATCTTTGGTTCGGTCTGGTCGAGATCAGGTTTATACGCAGAAAATGTATATTTAAAATTATTTTTATCTACGTATTTTCAATTTTTTATAAACATTTAGTCACTGTATCAAACTGTTCAAGTTAAATCTGCAAAAAATCTCAGAAAATGGATACGGACTTATTCCAAGAATCAGGAAATGGCAAAATTTTGACAGGTGTTGGTTTAGAATAAAGCTTTGAGAGCATATAAATTTTTGTTTTATGGAAGCGATTGGGTTAAATTTATTGTCATACAACGTTGATTTTAAAACTTCTTGCTAGGTTTTGTAATACAGCTGAGAGAAGTGTACATTTAAGTTTCGGAAGTATATACAGAAGAAATTTATTTGTATTAGTGCGGAGAAGTAAAATTAAAGAAATTTGATACCTAACTTTTCAGAAGCAATAATTTTTCCAAGTTTTAAATTGCTTGGCTAAATACAATAAATAACACACCTGCTGAAAAGTTAGGATAAAACAAAATTGATATGCTTCTTGGCACTTTTTCCAGTACACCCGCTAAAAATAAAGAAAATAATTAAACACACAATAAATAATATAAAAACATTAAGCACGAATTTATCTAACGATGTTTCAGTCGTTCTGTAAACATATTGCACATAGTTTTTAGCCAACAAACTCAAACCAAAAAATGTATTATAATACATTATAAATGTTTCTAAGTTAGATTCAATAAATATTATGTTTACTAAATATATATAAGTCTTAAGACTAAAATTAATCCTAAAATTATTAACTAATTTTGCAGCCAAGAGGCCGAATAATTTGACTAGTGAGTGGCCCGGAGGAGAGCTACAATTTTAAGATATTATTTGGTCAGTTTAGATTAAATATTATTTTGTCAATTTTTTTTACATCGGAATATTAAAAATAATAGATAGAATTGGGTCCAAATTATAATACCTTTATAACGGTAAAAAACTATTAAACAACAACTTGTTTAAACAATGTGAACATATTGATCATGTTAAGAATTATGAAAAATACATTGGAATTAAATTATAGGAGATTTTAAGAATCAAAATTTTTACCACAAATCAAGATACATTGTTTTATAGCATCTTTGTTTAATATTACCTATGCTAAGAATTTAAATAGTAGATATTTTCTTTATATACAGTACCTTTTAAAAGTCCTGGAACGGCTCCGTATTTCGCAAACGGCAAGAAGAAAAAATGTAAATATTACAACCTAGATGTTTTGGCAGACGCACGATTTGATGATATTATCAGCAATGTTGCTAAGTACAAACTTTTTGAGATAAAGTAGTTAACTTTGTTTTTTTAAATACAAAGCTTAGTTTATTTTTATCGCAATAAATTAGGAGCCCCGCTAATAATAAAATTTCAAATGCCAGAACATTATTCTGTGCATTATTATTCAAAAATCAAATAACTGTCTAGCAGAGATAAGCTACACCCGATTTGATAATAATATATGCAATGATGCCAAGTCTATTCTTCAAATACAAAGCCCAGTTCATTTTAAATGCAATAAATTCAGAGCATCTTTGTTGTTAAAATTCTCAAATTTTAGAACTTTATTTTATAAAGACTCTGAAGTCTTATTTCCTAAGCAAAAACCTACATGGTCATACAATATACAGTATTTGTTAGCATTTAAGGCGGTATCAAGAGGTCGTAACAAATTTGATTTCGCAAAAATTTAAATAAAGCGGTTGCTTTATTAAATTTGATTTTTTAAATGTCCAAAAAAAACAAAAATCTAAAGGTATTAAGTTGGGGAGTCGGGCTGGCCACTTCATGATTTCCAATCCACCTGTTTCGAAATGTTTTGTTTAAAAATGTATGCCTCTGAAATAATAGGATGGTACCCCACTTTGCTGGGACCATATTTCTTCAAGATTGACATTGGATTCTTGTAATCTAGGTGAAAACCTGATGTTCCTTTTAGTATAAATATTTTAGATCATTAAAGCTGTCCTCAATAAAAAAGGGGCCATTAATATTTGTTTTCAAAATCTAAAGTTACCATATTTTGGAAACTACATTAAATAAAGATCTGACGTTTATAGGTTTTAGTAATATTCATGCGCTACGTTCACTGCTATAAAAATAAACTGGCTTTATATTAAAAAAAAACGAAGATGCCTACTTTTTTTAAAAGGTGTAGACTTAGCAACAGTGTAGATAATAAAATCGAATCAAGCGTATACTAAAACCACTAGATATTAATTTTTAATTTTTCTCATGTACCGTTCATGAATTACGAAGCATTAAAATTTTTAATAAAAATCTAGAGTAGCTATATTTTTCGAAACTATAAATAATTCAGTTCTGACATTTTTTAGTAATAGCGGGGAGCTAAATACATTGCAATAAAAAATATGCTGGGCCTTGTATTTAAAAAACCAAGTTGCTTTCCTTATCTTAAAAAGTATACATTTGGCAACATCGCACATTTTATCATCAAAGCAGGCATATCCTAAAACCACCTTATTGTAATTTTTAAATTTATCCATTTTAAAAATAGAAGACCATTTCTGGACTTCTAAAAGACAGAAATTTAAATAGTATGCCATAGTTTCGTTTTGTGGCAAGTCATTGGTACAGCTTTTATATTTGGAAAGTAGTATGCATTTGCTTCTGTATTGAGAACAATATTTTGAAGTACGATACGCATGATATATTCTTCTACGAAAAAGAATAATGGATATTGTATACGAAGTATAGTTCAACTTTTAATTCGTAGCCTGTGTAAATTGTTTTCTTTAAATTGTTCATCCAAGTTTTTGGCAAAAATAAAATAATATAAATTGTTAATTGAACAGAGAAAGATTAATAAAAAGTTGTTTTATCTTTATTGAGGAATGACTTCTTAAAAAAAAAAACAATTTTTATTTTTTATTTTAAATACTTATTTTTAAGTAAAATAATTTTATGTTTTAATAAAAACCTAACAATAAATAGTTATTGAGAAAGTTGGCTACTTTTCAAATCTTAAGTTTTAAATATATAGAAAATTATATCTAAAATAAAGATTTAATTTTTCAAAAAGTAAAATTAGTACAAGTTCCTAAGAGAAGTACAGAGCCTTTTTATACATGGGAATGACTATTTTTTTAGCTTTTTATACTGTTTAATATAAGTTTTTATTTTTTTCTGCATAATACAATTTTTGCGGGTTATTTGTTTGACCGGAAAAACTTTTGTGAACTGTTTGACAATATAGTTGTTTTTATGATCTAATAAATCATTTTACATCGGATTAATGTTTCATATTAAATCACAAATATTTATAGGTTTTGTCCCCCTGTTTAATTATATCTAACTGTTCTAAACTGACAAAATAAATACCTTTACGGCGAAATTATTTCACTTGCCCTAGAACTGCTTCTGCCTAGTCTTGCAAAGCGTAAACTAACTTTTCAACAACTATTTTGGCGAAAACGCTCAACTGGCATTTGATATTTATTAATATAATATAAACTTATAATTTGATAAAATTCTTAAACTTGTGAACGCATTGTTCTAAAATCGATAGATGGCACATACCCTTTGAGGGGGTAAATCCAATTTTTGACTAACCTAACTTTTAACTACTACTAGAAATTTACAGATTAATATATAGTTGGTACTTTTTAAGGATTATGCTTAAAATTTTAGTAGAAATTTTATATTATTTTGTAAAGTTGTATTGTTAGTTTAAACACTGTGCCTGTGGCACCTTACATTAAAATTTAAAGGTTGCTATTAACAAGGTTAACCCCGAGCATATCTGTGACTAGAATTAAAATCACAGTAAGCATACCTGGCGTAAAATTTTGGCAACGGATCAAAGGGACGCATCAACATAGCAATTTTTTTGCTTTGTTACAGTTAACACACACTATTTATAATACAAACATATTAGCGTAGTATTCAAAATAGCAATTATTACACATTATACGATTACGAGAAGACAAAACGGCCTGTACAATCAACACTGATTTGTTTAGTATTCACAGCCCATTTGGAATTTCTCGAATAGTTTGACAGCCAAGCGATTATTTAATTTACATCCCATGAGAAAAAAATGATAATTTTAACTACAAAATGTGCTTATGCTACTTAAAAATCTAATAAAACAGATTTATGAATTTTGCTTAAAGGTGATTTTTTTTAAAACATTATTTATTTTATATATACGTCTAATATATCGGTATTGAACATTATTTAAATGCGACTGTTGGACATCTTACTTTATTTTATATTTTACAATATTCACTTTAATCGGTTAATAGCAGAGACAATGAAAAACTCGTATTCTAGAGGTCTTTGGCCATTTTTAGAATTCGTCCCAAAATTTTTGAAATTATTTAATAAAGCAAAAATTTATATTTAATTAGAAGATAGCAAAAATAACATTAAGGTAGTGATTTATAAAACTAAATTATTCTTACTCTTCTCAGGCATGTTTATCTTCACAAAAAAAATGTTTATATGAGATCTGGAATAACGTTTAGTAAAATTTCACATTAGTTTAAAGTCAGTATTAACAAAACTTGTATGAACAAAAAAAAATCACAGCCAGACTATTTACTAATTTATTATATCTGTGCCTCTGAATAAGGTTTTCTTAAACGCCTTTTATTGAGAACAATACTTTGAAGTACGATACGCATGCTATATTCTTCTACGAAAAAGAATAATGGATATTGTGTACGACTTATAGTTTAGCTTTTAATTCCTACCCTATGTAAATTGTTTCTTGTAAATTGTACATTCAAGTTGTTGGTACTTGAATATTGTCGTTAAATATTTTTCAATATTTTTTCTTAATATTGTTGTGTTTTAATCATTGACTTTAGGACAAAACCATGTTTCAACAATCTTACACAGCAAAGATGCATGTTTAACAGTTATATTCGTTTATTATGTATTTTTTTGTTTTGTATTTTTACTTGATCTACAACTATTTAAAAGTATTTGATAATTTTCATAAGTATACAAAAATTTGCTTATTAAATATTTTAAAAGTATAAAGAAATTTTAATGTTAGAATGCAGATATAGAGTCTAAAACTCCCTTCATTTCTTACTAGATCTACTCTAGATGTCGTATAATTCGGGTTGAGTTAAAGGCTTGTTAAATCTGTAATAAGCTAAGAGCATTTTATAAAGTCTGATCACTTTGCTGTCAAACCAAAAAGAGTTAATTTGTATTGTTGCCATCCCGATACTTCCCAGAATCGCTCGGAGCGAACTACCTCAATTTATCTAAGTATGAGACCACGAAATATCGGAGAATTTTTAGCTGGTACAACAAACATCTTGCCTGTTTTTGTTTTTAATTACATATCGGCACAAAAAGGCGTTAAAATTGTTTTGCGTTAATGCTTGGATAAATTGAGGTAAATGCCAGGTATGCGATTCAGAATCTGGATATTGGATAAATACAAACTAAGTAACTAGTATACTATTGGCGGCTAAATGTCCTTTGTCAAAGGCGGCCGAATATTCTTAGGGTTAGTAGGGCCTGTTTGCATCCTTGGGTCTTTTAAGTTGAACTTTGAGACGCTTCATGCCGATCTGGAATCCGTTCATTGCTTGAATGGCTGCTTGGGCGCTGGCTGGGTTATCAAAGGATACGAAACCTAAAAACAAAAATTAGGTCAGCAATAGGTTTGTATATTCTTAACACAAAGTAAGCATTGAAGCGGATGAACGGTTTTAAGAAATATATTAATATTCTTTTTCTGGCGTTGCGTATAGAGGATTCTTTATATTTATTAAAAATAATACAGTCAATGATAATAAACAAATATTTTTCGCGGGCAATGCTGTGCAAAATAACAAAGTTTTAATAAGATTTATCTAAGATTAAGAAGCAATTTGGTCATTCTATCAACTACCGAGAACTAGGAAGAACGTCGTCTGTTAGGGCATAGAACAAAAATAAATAAATAAATAAATAAGTAAATAAATAAAGCGGTAGGGTTAATATAGTAAGTATATCTGTGAAAATTGTCGTTGAGTAGTGGAGTTTTGTTAAATTAAACTACTAAAATCCATAGCTAATATTTTGAAGAAAATTTTTTTATTGCCTCCCGGTTTTATATAAGAAAAAGTTCAAAAGAAAAATGCGCATCTCAACTAAAAAAGAAAAGTTACTTCTAGTTTTTAAAATGGGTAACTTAACTGGTATGATCGGAAATATTTTAACTGAAAATTTGTGAACAAGATACTCGATTGTTTTGAAGATCGCGCGAAGAAAACAAATGTGGTTTTATTTAGGCTTATTTCGAAATTTTAGCCGTCAGTGCACCGGTGCCAGATATTTATAAAAGAAAACAAATATAAAGACTGGTTTACATGCTCAAAAAATTACAAATTTTGCACTGGACCTGATGTGTTAAACTATTGATGAAACGCCATATTGGGTGCAGCTTCTATTTCTTTTTAAAGCGAATATTAATTGTAACTATAACGTTGCAGTTTCAAATGTTTATTTATTATGAAAAGGCAATAAAACATGAATATTTATCCTTAGAATCAATATAACACCTGACGTGTTTTTCCAATATTAAGAAAGCATCATTTTACAAAAACCAACCGACTTACACAAAATTTGTTATACGGGTGTGTTGGGGTCGCTGATTACGAATGCGAAGTTAGATTTGCAAAATCAAAGATGGCGGGTCCAATATGGCTGACGAAATATCCAAAATCACGAATTTTGGGTCAAATTTTAAAAGTATAAAATGGCGAATCCAATCTGGCAAAATGATTTTTTTAAATCTCGTCTTTAATAAACTTCTAAAAGTCTCTAATGAATAAGCTATTTTAATTAAATTTTGGATGTTTAAATGCGTAAAGCGTTGAGTTTGTTAAAAAGAAAATACAAAGATCCTTAAAATAGAGTTTACTTGACCATCCTTTTTATTTAATATTTTAGGGTTTTTTTCATCCCCTTCTGAGGGGTTCTAAGTATAAGAGTAACGTTATGAGTATTGAGTGTTATCCTTAAAAATAAAATTGGGTTTTCCTAAAAAAAATAAGGACTTGCTCACAATAGCCTGTTTCGTTTTTGTTGGGCCACCCTGTAAGTGCTTTACACGCTTTAAAATCCACTTACTTTTTGTTCTCATACAAATTTAAAGTCAATGCCTAAGGCCGCAGTTTTCTAAAATAAACTTCTTTTTAAACACGTAGGCAGTTTCTAGAACTTTAAAGCTTATTATAAATTAATATAAAAAAAGTAAAAGAAAGTATTTTTTTAAATTATTATTTTTCTTTTTAGTTTTTTTTTGTAAAAACTTCTTTTTAAAGCATTGTTAAAAAGTGGAAAATATTATTTTAGAAAAATATTTTTCCTTGAACAAAGCTTAACTATCGTAATACGAAAATAATTCTTTAAATTGGTGACAGTAAATTTTTTAAAGAATATAAAAAATTGATGTATTCTATGAAAATATTTTTTTTATGTTGACTTCATATTCAGAGAGTCACAATGAAAACTGTATATGTATATGTAAGAGGATTTTCCATAATGTGAAAAATATTGTATTGACTGATTCACATTGTTGTCAAAAAGTTCTATTGTTAATAAAACCGCCTATGTTCTTATAGTCCGGAAGGCCACCGCAAAAAACCAAGCCAATAAGAGATACGCATGAAACATTTTTTTAAATTTTACTATAAACTACATTTAATTCAAAGTCGCACTGCTGCCTCAGCTAAGCGGGTTCAAATTGCATTTTTTTTACCACAAAAAAAAATTAACTATAACTAAAAAACTATTGATTTAAGGAAAAATGGGTATATAATCAAAATTAATGGCCTAATAAAACTACGTGATTTTTTTCTATAAATTTTTTTGTAGTCCATTTAGTTTTTGAGATATTAACGATTTAAATTTAAAATAAAAACGCAAATATCTCAAAAGCTAAAAGAGTAACGAGAAAGTGAGTTCTATGAAAAAGGTTATATACATATTTTTAATAGAATAAGTAATAAAGATATAAGCAAAAAAGTAATTTTGGCCATTAAAAATTTCGCTAATAATATTTTTTTGATACAAGTAAGTATACCAGCGCCGATCTATCTAAAAATTAATCCAAAATGTTCTATTCATTAAATGAAATATACTAATAGACATATGCCTCGAGCCAATGGGAGGTAACCTGGCGGCATGGATATTTTATTTTTCGTCCAATAATTGTACCCATTTCGATTCACTTAAAACTTTAACTTGAATAAAATTTAAACTTCATTTTATTGAAAAAATAAAAATAATTGCCTTTTCGATCTGGGTTTTATATACCTGGCAGGACGCTTAACATTTCTTGATTTTCTATGCTACTTTGTGTATAGGTCATCGTTTAAATACTTTATTATTGATTTAAATAATAATATTAATATTTATAAAGACAGTTACCCGTTCAGAATAATCTTAAGAAAATTATAATCATATTTTAAACATGAAAATTTTTTTATAGTTTATTTATTTGAATTATTGTTTAAACTTTAATTTGATTATATTTTAAAGTAGTAAATAAATAGGTAAATACAATAATTAAAATAAGAATGGCTTTAAGCCTAGAAGAAGTAGATAATTTAATAAGAGAAATGTTTTAAAAGTTTAATGCCAAATAAACTATAAAAAACATTTTTGACCTTAAAAATATGATTCAAACTTTGTCAAGATCATTCTGAACAAGTAACTGTCTTTATAAAGTATTAATATTATTATTTAAATCAATAATAAAAATATTTAAACCATGAGCTATACACATAGTTGCATAGAAGATCAAGAAATCTTAAGTGACCTGCTAGGTATATAACACCTAGATAGAGGAGAAAATTATTTTAATTTTCAATAAAATAAAGTTTTAATTTTATTTTAGTTAAAGCTTCAAGTGGATCGGAATGAGTACAGTTATTGTACCAAAAAAAAATAAATAAAATATCCGTTCCACCAGGTTATCCCCCATTGCATCTAGTCACATGCGTATTAGTTTTTCATTTAATATATAGATCATTTTGAAATAATTTTTAGATGGATCGGAGCTGGTATATGTACTTGTACCAAAATAATATTGTTATTGAAATTTTTAATGCAAAAATCCTTTTTGTTATATATTCCTTATTACTTATTATTAAAAAAATCTTTTTTGTTTCAGCTTCTAAAACATATTTTTTGTTTTATACATTTTTTCGGTACCCTTTTAGTTTTTGAGATACTTGCGTTTTTATTTTAAATTTAAATCGTTAATATCTCAAAAACTTAAAGGGCTACAAAACATTTTATATAAAAAAATGACGTAGTTTTATTAAATCAATAAATTTGATTATATACCTTTTTTTCTTAAAATCAATAGTTTTGGAGTTATATTAAAAAAACTATTTTTCACGATTTTTTAAAGGTAAAAATATGCAATTTTAACCAGCTAAGCTAAGTGCTTTAAATTGACTATAGTTTATAATAATATAAAAAAATGTTTTATGTCTTTGCTTGCCACAATATTATTAAGTTTTTCTTATAAATACCTTCTGTTACCTGTTTGTCTAATAAAAATATTAACATTGGGAAACTTTATCTAGAATGTATGTGATCATTAAAAAATAAAATATCGACACACGATTTTACGTTTACCAAGCAGATATAAGGATCAATGCTACATGAAAAAATGATAAAATAACCCTACTTACCAAAACATTTACTTTGGTTGGTGGCACGGTCAATGAATACTTTAGAGCTGATCACGTTTCCAAAAGGAAGAAACATTTGCATAAGTTCCGCATCACCAAATTCTTGTGGTAAATGATAGATGAACAGGTTACAGCCCTCCGGTCCGGATATCGAGCAGCCTGCGAGTTAAAGAGATTGATTTTTTTATAATATTTTATTTTTGCTTATGGGTCAGTAGTAGTCCGTAGTCAAATGTTTAGGCATCGCATATTTATCTGAACATATAGGAGCTTATAGGCCTTTTATGTCTAATAATTTAATAATAAAACAAATGGTACAAACGATATCTTTCGTCGACTGACAAAGTTAGTAGATATGTTCTATAATGTAGTGGGGGTATTCTTTAAGCTACTTTCCAGACATGCAGAAGCTTCAGTCTAGGTCCCAGTATATCGGTATGTGCACAAGTAGTGTGAACAAAATTGAATGACCTTTACAAACTTGCACATCACCTAAAAAAAAACTTTAAAAACCTTTTCAAATCAGAAACATTGTTCAACGTTTTGGTGACAAATTAGTAACCGGTTTCAAAATATAAGATTACTTTAAAAATGTGAATTTAAAATTTTTTTCTGTAATTTTGCTATAAGAATCTTGGTAATTGTAATTTTTTAATGATGTACCTTATAATGGTTAAGATGTAAGGGTCAGCGATGGGTCACCAAAACATCGATACGTTTTTCCAATTTTTCTGATTTTATTAGCTTTTTCAAGTTTCTTTTAGGATGATTTGCAAGCTTGTAAGGGGCAATGCACAACCTACAAACCTGGAACCTGGCCGGAAGCGGTCCCTTTTTGTATGTCTGACGAATAGCCCAAAAGAATTTTGAATAAGTGTATTTTTTTGCCCACATAAAAGTGCGACAAGATTAAAAATACTAAATAACCAGGGGCTAGACAGAAAAGGTCTAAGAACCAAAATGTCAAATTTTTAATCGTTAATTATATATTAGTTTTTAAAAACGCCGGTTCTATAGCTTAGATTGACATCTTCACAAGGTTTAAAACGGATTTTTTTATATATATATATATATATATATATATATATATATATATATATATATATATATATATATATATATATATATATATATATAAATGTTATTGAGGCAGTTTTAACAAAATTAACAATAGTTTTTTAGGTATATTATTTAATTAAATATCAACCAGGGGAATGTTTTTGGGGACATGCAGGGACTGTTTTTTAAGCATCATAAAAAACGCTTTTTATGTACTTTATTTTACTGGATATTGTGCGATGGAGAGCGGTTAATTAGGTGATTACTTTTTTAAGTCTAGTACAAATTATAAAATAAACTATACTTTTCATATTATATCGGCCTGAGATAGTGAGTTGCCCAGTTTACAGAAAAATACCCTTATATAAGATGATTTAGAACTTGGTTCTAAAAACTAAGAATGTAATCAATATGTTATAAAAAGTTCCATATCACTTTAAAAAATAAAGGTAAAACCGTAATAAAAAGTTAATTTTTCCGCGCCTTTGCAAACTAGGCTAATGTAATTTTACAAATAAAAGGCTCAACGTTCTTTCCTGTAAATTAAAACACCGGTATAGCAACTTGTTTTATAAATAAAAATAACTTTAAAACCAATTTTCTTTAAATGAAAAAACAGTACAGGGTTATACAGCGATGACTGAACAGAGCTATATTTGTGGCTTTATTTATATTTAAAAAAACTGTGAAACAGTGATAGTTTTTTTTTTCATTGCATCTTACAGATTACTTATGAAAATGATTTAAGAAGAAACAAAAGACATAGTATGACATACAATAAATGAGACACTGTTCTCATTGCTTCGTTTTTGAGAACAGGCCAAGTGGTTTACAACCTCACAAGATTCATTTATTTCCTTTGCCATCACAATACTAATACCTAATTGAGTCGTTTGCAAGCAACCATCAACTTGAATAGATAATCGACGTAGGCCCAGAAACCCATTATTAAATAATTACTCAAAGCTTGTCGATAAAATATACACCGCCGTTAACGAGTCGTTTGAAAATTTTTAGAATAGTTTTTTATCTGGATTTGTGTTTTTTCAGCTTTTCATAAGTATTTTTTTTTAAAGGCAACAAGTTTTTTTAATCGCTTACATTTTCTTCATTAATGCTTAAACAAACATGTAAATCTTATGGATATTTTAAACTAACGCTAAAGTCATTTCACAAGTTTACCATAAGGCATCACAAAAGGATTTTCATAATTTCTAATGGATCTTAGTCGTTTCAATCTGAAGTATGTGTTTTTATTAATAAATTGTAAAAATTACTAATAAACTGAAATTTATTTCTTTAAATCTTAATTTAGAGATGCGGCAATAAACTTTACTTCTAGGGTAGAATAAAAAAGATTTAAACACGGAAATAATTATTTGGTTCAGAGTATCCTATTATTTTTAAACTTCCTGAACTATACCAAGAAAAATGTTCGCTGCCCTTATTAACATGATTTCCACTTTTTTTAGGTCTTCTCATTAATTAAATAAATTTGTGTTTTGTAATCCGATTATTGTTTGCATCAAATTTCATTAAACAGCTTTAGAAAGATTAACTTGCCTAAAACTAATCAAGTTAAGAGTATTTTAAATAAACTTAAAATTGATTTTTGTCGTTGGATAACTGTTCGTCAGATAGCTAAGAGATGCCAGAAATACGACACACAAATAAGAACTTTCCACCAAGTATTGATCTAGCTAGCGTAGACAAACGCTGTATAAGTGAACATTTTTGTATCTTTTGGAAAGGCTTTCGAGGGCTTCAAAACTCAAGTACCTACTAGGTACCGTGAGTATAAGCATTTAAGATGAAAGTATGGATTCCGTAACAGAACCACAGCTGATCTTCTTTCCTTTGTCTCACACAACTGGAAAAAGTCCCTTGAGTTTCTTGGTGAATCCCAGATCGTTGCTCTTGACATATCCAAAACTAGAGATCAGGTCTGGCATGATGGGCTTCTTAACAAACTTCCTTCTTACGGTCTTCCACTTAAGCTTTGCTCTTGGCTCTCCAGTTTCCTATCTAATCGACGTATATCAGTTACTGTAGATGGTCATTTTTCCAGCTTTACCAAATTAATGCTGGGGTGCCCCAGGGCTCAGTGCTTGCACCCACGCTGTTTTTTCTACACATTAACGATCTTCTCTCTTCCACAATTAATCCCATTCATAGTTTTGCTGACGATAGTACCCTCCACTCTAGTATTCAATTTCTTAAGCCACCATGTAATTCTGATTTGGAAAACAAGCGTAGGTCAATGCAGATATTCTATCACAAGACCTCAAACTTATCTTGGATTGGGGCGCTAAAAATTTTGTTCAGTTTAAAGCCTCGAAAACACAGTCATGTTCGCTGTCGCGAAAAAAGTCTGCCAATGCTTATCCGTTATATTTGAGTGGCCAAGTTCTGCAGAACAAAAGTCGTTTAATCTTGTCGGCCAAACTTTTGAGAATAACCTTAACTGGCACAAACACATTACATCCATAGCCTTGCAGCTTCATAAAAGCTTGGATTTCTCTTTCGAGCCAGTAGTAGTATTTTTCTTCTTCCAATCTGTTTACTCTGTATGTACCAAATCAGACCCTCTTTAGAATATTGTTCTCATGCCTGGGGAATTGCGTCCCCTACAACACTTAGAATTCTGAACTCCATTCAAAGAAGAGCCGTTCGTCTTATTAATGATCCCACGCTCACAGAAAGGCTTTCCTCTTCGTGTCCTCCGTCGAGCTGTAGGGGATCTGTCACTCTTCTATAGGTATTTTCACGGCTTCTGTTCAGAGGAGTTGGCCAGTATAATTCCTTCTTTGGCAGCTCCCAACAGAGCAGCACGTAGTGCAACTTTTATGCATCCTTTTACAGTTTAGTTAGAGAAGCCCCGAATTTCCCGCTTTCTTCGTTCCTTCATCCCCACAGTGTCAAGACTATGAAACTTGCTGTGAAAGATTTGAGAAATCGCATAATTGCTGGGTGTAACGCAATCAGAAACAATCCTGGTGTTTTTGAAAGAGTTCGGGAGTCCATGAGGAGAAGATTGGACTCTTGCATCCGAGCGGGGGTAGTCATTTTCAACAGTTCTTGTATATTAAGAAACATTACATGTAATTTTTGGCAATAAATTGTTATTGTCGAAATTCTTTTTCACCCCGTATCTTCGAAACAAAGCGCCCTATCAGAAATCATCAAAGGACAAAATACCCTTAGAATAGTCCAAGAAATAGTCCCTTAAATTTTTGCTGCAAGTTTAATAAACACCCTGTATAATAAAAGTAATATTATGAAACTCTTACAATAATGGCAAAAGTGCATAATGTAAAAAAAATGAAAAATAATCTAAAAATTATAAACCTAAAGGTATAGTCTGTCTCAAAGTATATCGTTATGGCTTCTGACGGACCATACCCAATAAACCTTTAACGATTTTATTACCTATTGTTATTGGGTAAACCCATTTGTTCATAAGGACAGGGGTGGGCCAGGTATTTCTTGAGTATTAACCATTAAGCATATAAATAATTGGGCTAATATTTTAGTGGCAGTGTTGAATAACCGTTTTTACTGTGCGTTTCGAAATAGTTGTTTTACGAGAATATAACTATGTCGCGTCGAAATCATTTGTCATTAGATGCAAAACAGGTTGTAAAAAATGCGTATGAAACTTTAATCAGTAGAGGTCTAATTAAACAACAAACTTTAAAAGAAACCTGACTACTTACAAATACTCCAATATCATCGATAAGGGATATTATTATTAGTGAAGAATTGAACAAAAAAAAAAAATGTAGTGATTTTCAATATCACCGTATAGACAATAGTAATCAGGACCTAATAAGAAGGAAAATATATTGTCTTTATGAAGGCGGAGTTATTCCTACCTTGGATAATTTAAAAAAGAAGCTAGACGAAGACGAAACCAATATAAATATTGTAAAATGGGATTTAAATACCGCAAAATAGACAAAAGACAAGTAGTAATGGAATCGCACAGATTACGCACTTGGAGATTTATTTACCTTCAAGAAATTAAAAGATATAGGTTAGAAAACAGATCCATAATTTACCTTGATGAAACATGGTTCGATACACACGACACAGTATCCAAAGGATGGGTTAATTTCAGTCAAAACTGTCAGACGAAACACCTTCAAATAAAGGAAAACGCATTACCATAATACACGCTGGTTCAGAAGACGGATTTATCCCAAACTACTTGCTGTTTTCTGTAAAGAATATTAAGGATTCTAGCTTGGATTATCATGAGGAGACAGGGTAGAACTTTTTGAAAACTGGTTTTAAAATGACCTTTTAAAAAATATTCCAAACAACAGTGTTATTGTCATGGATAACGCAAGCTACCACAGCCGTCTGCTACACAAAGCCCAGCTTCATCAAGTTTAAAAACTGAAATCCAGGAATATTTGTTAGAAAATGATATTTATTTTGAATTTAGTTTACAAAAAAACGCATCTTTTGGAAGTCCTAAATTCATATGCAATTAAAAAACAATATGTATGTGATAACTTGGCTGAACAGGTTGGGCATACTGTCTTACGGCTTCCTCCGTATCACTGTATGTTTAACCCCATAGAGGATTTGTGGAACCAAGTAAAATAAGATCAGAGCAGAATATGTTACACCTACTTTAAGTCCCAGTGTTATAAATTTGATAAAAAATGTAATTACTAACATACCAGTTGAGAGCTGGCAAAATTCACTACAGCACATTATAAAAATTGAGGACTCTTACAATTCTATCTAAAACAACATAAATCATATTGTAATTTAGCTCAATGATGACTCTGATAGTGAAACAGAATTAGATTTAGATATTTAAATTAAAAATTAATTATGTATAGATAATGCAGTTATACATTTATTAAAACTTTGCATATATTTAATTTCTTAATGTAATTTTAAGATTATGCTTACCTAAATAAACAATAAATTATAAATCTTTATATTATTAAATTCCGCCCCTAATGTTCTGTCCTTTATTATATTACCATAAATGAAGGCAAGAGCTAACACAGTATACTTTGAGACAGACTATATGTAAATCAGATTTCGGTTTATATTTAAATGCTTCTCCGATAAAATTAAAATAAAAAATAAATATATAGAATCTTAAGATAATATGTAATAAATGTACTTCTGATAGCGGACTAACACCTATAGGGTCACTAGCAATATTTCAACTAACTGGCAAGATCAGCAAGATTTAGTCAGGTCAATCGGGCCTTTAATGATTTACCGGACGGATCATTGATAGTAACTAACATCTCCGTGACCCACGTTCTGAAATCGCTAAGGTTTATACGAAATTTATGACAGCTAAGGTAATAAATATACTGCCATCATTAAGGATAAAAGCTGAAGTTTGCTGATCTAGTAGAGGCATATATAAAGTTTTGGGTTAAATGATATCTGCTATTTATTTAGGGATTTATACCGACATTATTTATAGATGTGTAGAGATTAAATTAGAAACTTAGTTAGGTAAACTGGCAATGAAAATAAATAAACTGAAAGTTCTAATGCATTAAATGAATTATTACCTATGTTTGACAAACACGCTTATGTGTTATGATATTTCTATCCATATTTAAGTGTAAGATGTCGCATGGATATATTCTTTAAGGAAAATTAATAAAATGTTAAATTACTATAAACCTATTTGTTTAAACAGTATGACTAATTAAAAAGTCCTTGTTGTATACCCGCCAAAAATATTGATACCGCTTCGGTTCTGGTTCCGGGGTATAGAGACTGAGTGTGCTTGACTCTATTGACCCCGAACTGGCGGTTCGCCCAAAACAAAACATATAAAAATCCAAAAAAAAAACAGAAACTCAAAACATTCATCTACGTTTTGGTGGAAAATCTTCCACGGTTTTTAAGGTGAAATTAATCTACAAAAAATTAACCGAAAATTAAATAGTATCTTCATTTATTAATATGCTAATTTAAATAATACAATGATTACCTTTTAATGCTAAGTTAATTTAAGGAAGGCTTAGAATCAATTAACTTACCACCTTTCTTATTTTTGAAAACAATAAAAATACCAATCATAACAGATTAATATGTCATTGATTAACTTACGTCATGAATTCTGACAAAAGATCTCGGGATTTCTTAAATTTTTATATTAAAATTACAAATTTTTTACTTTTTATTATTATTTAATTTTAGGTTAAAATTTTATTAATTAATTTTATTTTAAAAACGGTGGTAGACTTGCCACCGAATCGTAGATAATTACTTTAAAATTTGGGTTTTTTTTGGGGGTTTCCTTTATTTTTTCAGTTCATAGGGGTCAATGGGGCCAAGCACATTTAGTCTCCAAATCTCGGGACCAGGACCAAAGCGGTCCCATTGTATAAACATTTTTGGCGGGTACCGAACAAGGATTTTTTGATACATAAACCCGTCACAACAATATAGCACATATTTACAATATAAATGATTCATTGAATGTGATAACTGTAAACTTTTTGATAAATATTACCAAAATATAATTTGTTTTTTAATAAAAGATATTGTTTGAATTTATTTTATACAGGGTGTTCAAAAAATATGTTTACAATATCTTATGACCGATTCCTGACGTCAAAATAGTTTGATTTTGGTCAACTTAGTTCTATCTGAAATTGCTTGGTTAAGCCGGTAAAGATCGAATAAAACCTTAACCCAAAAGTTGCTCTTAAGGCCTAAATTCCACTGAACACTCGCCAAAAATTATTGATGCGAATTCTAAGGCAGGCAATTTTTTTGTTGATCCTACGATATAAGGTATAGTCAATTTCATATTTTAAAGAGTTGATACCTGCATTTTTCACATTACTTAGGTAAAGTTTTCCTTTTTACTTTGTTTTTTTTTTAATTTTAATTTTTCATATTTTTTTATTCTTTTTATTAGAATTAATTGTACGCGAGAAATTGATAACAATTTTTTTTCTGGCCTAAAATCTAATACAAAGAAGAATGTTGAAGAGTTAAAAAGCTTCCTTATACCACCGACAAGCTGTAGGGAATCTGTTGCACTTTTTAAGGTACTTTCACGGCTTTTGCTCCGAGGAATTAACCAATATCAAGCAGCTTCCAATGGAACAATATGGAGTGCTACTCTTTCCCCTCATTTATATTGCTTGACTGTTTAAATTGTAAAACCTGCCGCCTGCAGAGTTTTCCCTTCTTCGCCAAACGACCAAATCTTTTAGGTCCCGTAGGTTCCCGGTAATAATTTACCTCTCTTACCCACAAAGTAAGTTGGTATTTAGGCTATATTTAACATGCGAAATATGTATCCCAAAGTATTTGTTTTCCCGGAACAGACTTGAGCTACACTTCACAAAAACTTCCTAACCTTAAAAAACAAGTCTAATATATCAAAAATTTTAGAAAAAAAGGAGAAGGAGCCACAGAATTAAAGCGTTACGTGCAGTTTTTTTTAAATTAAAAAAAATCATCATTTTCCAAAAATATAGCGATTTACGACAAATTTGGTATACGGATGTTTTGGGGGTCGCTGATCACGAATGCAAAGTTAGTTTTGCAAAATTCAGGATAGCGGGTCCATTATGGCAAACTAAATATCCAAAACACTTACGATTTACTCCAGATGCGGTATAGGGGTTTTAAGGGTCGCTAATTACGAACTTAGATTCCGATTTTAAAATTTAAAATTAACAAACTTTCAATAGTCTCTAATAAAGTAGCTTCTTTAATTAAATTTTAAATTTTTAAATGCCTAAATCTCCAAAACTACTAACTTAAAGTACACATTGTTAAAAATCGTTAAAAAGAGTATACAGTGATCCTAAAAACATTTTAATTTAGGATTTTTGGGCCAGTATCATCCCTTTATAAGAGGTCGCAAGTATGAGAGTATAGTTATCATTATTAAGTGTCTTCCTCAAAAATAAAATTGACGAATCCGAGGGTTCTCTAAAAATATAAGGATTTGCCCACAATAGTCTCTGTTTCGTTTTCGTTGCGCCACCCTGTATTCGGCACCTACATGACATAACATCCCTATGATAGAATATTTTCATATCGTCCCGTAATAATTAAAAAAAAAATATTAATGATTTTAGTTATTTCAATAGAACACGAGGAATTGATTAATCAAATTAATAATCACATATTACAGTATAAATTTTGTTTATTGACTTATCTGCAAAAAAATAAAAGTTATTGGATGTACGATGTAACAAGTATGTATTTGCTGAAAAGCCTTAGAAAGATGTAAATAACAAGAATTGAGCTATGCTTCCTTTCAAAAAAGTTCGAAACCTTCGTTAAATTGTCAAGAGTTGAAAAAAAAAATAAAAAACAAATTTTTTTCTACTTTAATATCTCATAATATAGTCAGTATTGTTCATAAAATAAAATGTTGTAAGAGAACGATTTTGCAACTAAAATTCCTATAAGATAGGTTTGCTTAGAAACCGCAAAATGTTTTTCGCCTGTTGCAAAAAAGCAGTAAATGAAAAATGATAAAAAACGTAGTTTTTGGCATGAAAATTGGATAGAGTACAGAATGTATCGAAAAAAGACAAAACATTCAGTTTTTGGCATGGAAATTGGATAGAGAACAAAATATTACACTAGACAATTGATTTCTCTTCACATATACTAGCCATTTTTTTATTATTGATCATTTGGGTGCCCTTAGCAATTCTTTAAATTTATGAATAATAATTGCTAAGGGCACTCATTGTTTAAATAATTTTTGTTTAAGCAAATATAAAAAATGTATTTTTTGTTGCTGTAAAATTATTTCATCAGTAAAATATAAACAAAAAAAATAATTTTTCGATAAAAACCATGTGCTCAAAGATGATATTTAGCATACTTGATATACTGAATAACAATTTTACAAGAAGCGTCTTTATCGCGTCAAACGTCGAATCATATTTTCGGTGTTAATTGCAGAAGTGCATTAAAATTACCGATAATTTTTAAATGATATGTGTTTTTTTATAATTGCAGGAGTTTGTTTTGCCTAAAAAGTCCGACTCCGCAGGAAAAAAGCATTTTTGTAAAATATGAAAACAAACAATTGCAATTTGTAAAAAAAACACGTTAAATGAAAAAATTATCTCGTTATTTTGATGCATAAATTTATTTGAATATTTTCCGAATTAATTAAGAACACGAATCAAGTAAATTAATAGTAAGTATATTACATAACAAGTGTGGTAAGTAGGTTTTTAGCGCACGCAAAGTGAAGTTTGCAAAACGAGCCGCAGGCGAGGCGAGCGCAAGGCAAAAAAAGCCTTTGCAATCGGCAGTCGTAAATATAGGAAATGTGAGCAAGTCTACAATTACATTTAACTTTTAGGTATATTATCTGTATGTTGGGTAATTTACGTGGAGAGTAATTATTGGTAAACGATGTTTAAATAAACGATTTTTGACAAGTCCTTAGTATAATTAATCTTACCGCACTGGTGTACTAAAGTAACAGTTACCACACTAGTGCGGTAAAGTGACACTTACCACACTAAAAATAGTGTTTGTAACCTTAGTTACCGCACGGTTGTAGATAATAGTATATTACATAACAAGTGTGGTAAGTAGATTTTTAGCGCACGCAAAGTGAAGTTTGCAAAACGAGCCAAAGGCGAGTTTTGCATTCACTTAAGTGCGCTAAAACCGTTTACCACTCGAGTTATGTATAGTATTTTATCAACGACCGTCAGGTTTTTTTGTGATGATAATTTTTCTTTGACGTTTATCCCAATTTTACACTAGCAATTAATTACACTACCAGTTACCTCAATCGGTGTGAGCCATTGTCAAAATGACACCACCGCAAAAAAAGCCATTTTAATCGGCAGTCGTAAATATAGGAAATGTGAGCAACTCGACTATTACGTTTAATTTTTAGGTATATTATCAGTATGTTAGGTAATTTACGTGGAGAGTAATAATTTTTAAACGATGATTAAATAAACGATTTTTGAAAAGTCCTTAGTACAAATGATCTTACCGCACTAGTGCGGTAAAGTAACAGTTACCACACTAGTGCGGTAAAGTGACACTTACTACACTTAAAATAGTGTTTGTAACCTTAGTTACCGCATGGTTGTAATAATATATTTTATTAAACATAAAATACTAACAGAATAAAATGAAAATGGTTAAAAATTACAAGAATTACAATGCTATGCAATTTTCGATTTCTGCAGTGTAATAACCGAAATAAAAAGAATGTAGTTTTGCGAAAATTGCACTCCTTTTATGGGAACTTTAACATATGAGTGAAATATTTAGTAAAATTTTTTATCGAATCTAGAATTTTACACCTGTTACTTTAAGTCAATTAGATAATTATATAAATATAATAACGGTAAACCACAACAATTTTCAAATTGTTCAAAAATCTTTTTCCTCCTGCCTAGGTAGGCGAACAAAATTAATAAATGAATTATTTTTTGACAGCTCATGTCAGATTGTCTTATTATTTTTTTAAAATAAATTTTGGACGTAAAATTTCCCCACTGAATATCTTGCGTCCTTGAATTAATGTCCAGAAATTTTTCCTTAGTCACGCATATTTGTAGAAAATTTTCAAAAATGCGTTCCTTGAACAAATTTCCGAAAATATTTCAAGCACTAGGGAGATTATAAGTGAAGATAGGCGGGGATATTTAATGTATTTTGAACGAATTAAAAATTATAGGGAAGCTTGAGATTTTCAGTATATGTAAAAAATAATTTGCCTTATTTTAGTATGTGCAAATTTATAAATTTTTTAAAAACCAATTTGGATTACAAAATTATGAAAAGATCTTCAGAAATACCTAAAGAATCCAAAAAAATCAGACAAAGATGGCCTTTTTTTGTCCATTGCAGTCTACAGGGTGTCCTGATAAGGTTGTCCTCCGGCGATATCTCGATTACTCTTATCGCATAGCTTTCGAAAAAATACATTTATAGTAAATCCGACCTCGAGAAAATGCTGGAAATTATTTTCAAGTTTCTTATTCCACCGCTAGAGTGCGTAAAACTAAGAACAAAATTAAAACATGGATCATTTAAAAATATGTCATATAAACTTATGTCGTTTTCCACAAACTATGTAAAATTAGGAACTTTTTTTCTTTTAAGCGTTTCTCTCTAACCTGTCAAATAGGGGGGAGAAACAAATGTAAATTTGAAAATAATTAACTAATTTTTTTCAGCTTAACCGATTTTGATGAACTAGGTCTCTTTTAAAAGAGCTTTTACCAGGGCTTAAGATACTATATTTGTATATTTAATTTATTTTTTTGTTTTATCCCTTGAAACTGATTTTGTCAATTTTTTCGAAAAATTTAAATACAATGTATCATTATATTAAACCCATTAAAAAGAGCATAAAAAAGCAATTAAACTAGTGAAAACCACGTATGATGATAAACAAATATTAAGGATATTATTTAATAATCGTAAAAAACAAATGATTTTTGTTGTCATGACATTCTGGATAAAAACGCCGCTTTGTTTATCTGACAACTTAAAATAGAAAAGAATACGAGTAATGCAGTTTTCGGCAATAAGTCAAGAATTAATTAAAATATCGAAATGCGTTTTTTACCACTTACTCGAATTTGTTATGCTTTTTTAATGGGCTTATAATAATAAGATCATTGTTTTTATTTATTTTTTTTAATTGACAAAATTTAAAACTTTGACAGATATCAGTCTCTAGGAATAAAACAAAAAAATAAATTAATTATACCAACATTTTACCTTAAGCCCTGATAAAAGCACTTTTAAACGAAGACCCAATTTATCACAATCTGTTAAGCCGAAAAAAAGTTATTTAATTTTTTCAAAGAGAACAAAGTTTCCTAATTTCACAAAGTTTGTGACAAATCTATCATAAGTTAATATAGCATATTTTTAAATAATCCGTTTTAAATTTTGTTGTTAATTCTACGCCTTCGGCAGTGGAATAAAGAACTTAAAAATAATTTCCAGCGATTTCCCGAGACGGTTTCCGAGATATCGCCGAAGGACGACCTTATCAGGACACCCTGTATAAAAGCATAATGCACTTTTCGATTTCTAACCAATTTATCTCTAGAAAATATAAATGTGAAACTTTCCTCTTCCTATCATTTTTTCTATGATCAATACTTACAAAGTTATGAGCGATTTAAATAAAACAGTAATGCATTTTTTAACTTTTTTTTCATATTTTGTAAATTTAATAAATATTTCGAACCTTTCTGAGAGAAAGCATATCTCGATTCTTGCTGTAGACATTAGACATTAGACAGGATTTACAGCAAAAACATCTCTGTTACCTCGTACATTCAACCAAAAACAGACAAGTCTTGGTATATTAATTAATCATAAAACAAATAACAAATCATGCACATTTTAAAATATATATATGGAAGAAAGGAATGTGAAAAATACTTGCCTAGATTGTCGATTATACGGTAAGCTGAAAAAAGATAAAATTATTATAGGTGTGACTCTTAAACCAAATAACCTATTGGCTTCTTTAAAAGTATTATACTGTTTATGGTATGCTGCTAAGCTATATACTAACGGCAACGTCTAACAAAAATTTTTTTTACAGATTATACATTTCTTTCTTCCAGTGCCTCAATACTTTTAGTATTTAACATCAGGTAACATTTAGTGACAGTAGGTTTAAAGCAAAAGTGGGTTAACATATAAGTATAGAGGCAACTTAGTCCAACTATTCCATATATCGTGCAAGGGTTAGACATTTAACATGTAAGACATTTAGGTAAAGTAATATATCAATATTCAAATGCAACATGTATTAAGGTACAAGAAATAACTATATATATTACCATTTTTTAGCAACAATAATTTATAAAAAGCATATTAAGGGGTGGTTTACAATGGTAAATATTAAACACAATTGTTAACTGCACCAACAGTCTGAAATAACGTATATTTTAATAAAATAAATTTTCTTATAAAAACTAACACGTTTGAATATTTTTAAGTTAATTTTGTCAAGTGTATATTATTAAAACCTCAACAATTATTAATAAATTAATGACAATAAATACTTCATTCTTAAAGAAGATACCATAAACTTTAAAAATTTAGATTTATGGTGGACAGGGTCTTTGATTATATTTACGTGGCACCTGGAGTCTTTATTTTTGAAGATAGAAAAAAATGTTTTATATAAAAATTGTACGTTTTCATATTATCTCTTAAAATTATCAGTAAAAAATATAGCATTAAAAAATGAAATAATATGAGCAACTTTAACTTCTTTAAATGGAACACCCTGTATTTTATGGGCTACAACAAAATATCTTTTTTTTTTCTAATTTTCAAATCTTCGTTTTTATTTCGTGCTACAGTCCTTTTCTTTATTTTTAAGCTTTCCCGGTCACTAAACTTTCTTAATCTGTATTTAATAGTGTCTATAGATGGTATTCGTTGTTAAGGATGTAATAAGTATATTCACTTTGCACTGTCGTCACATTATTATTGTTGCCATCAAAAAGACGCACAATAGCGATTTTTTTGTTTTTCTAAGTAGCCCATCGACAATAAAATTATTTTTAATAGTTAAAATGATAAACTTCAACTTTTTACAATATCGAGACGTCAAATTTATTATAACAATTTTATTGTTTTTATGGCTTTCTTGATACTAATATGTTTTTTTTAATAATTTATAATTTAAGCTAAAATATCTCAAAAACTGTTTACTTAAATATCATCAAAGTTTATATATTTGAAATCAGAAAAAAAGATCTTTCGTTGTAGTCCATACTATACAGGGTTTCATTTAAAAAAGTTAAAGTTGCTCATATTTTTTTATTTTTAAATGCGATATTTTTTTACTGATAATTTTAAAAGATAATATAAAAAAAAAATCCTATCTTCAAAAATAAGGCTTCAGATGACACGTAACTATCATCAAAGACCGTGTACATTTAAAAATGTAATATAAATTTTAAAATTTACTCAAAATATATTTGTAGTTTAGTAATCCAGCATAAATATTTAAAAAAAAGCAAAAAGAAAGGTTATTCTGAACACCAGAAACCTTTTCACAATACTACAAATATCATTTTCTGCCATAAATACTACCATATTTTTACTAATCAAAAAAAAAAAGGATTGATTTTTTAATTAATCTGTTAACTAAATACATGAGGGATTGTGTCTTATTTTGGATCAGCACGGCTTGATTCGCAAGCTAATCTGTTTTTTTGCAAGTAGCTCCTTTGGTTTTTCACAAGCAAGTTTAGTGGACCAAAAGTTAAAATACCCTAATTCTAATAAATATGAAGAATTTTCATAAACCGGTACAATGAAATACAAGGTAAGGAATTTCTTCTATTGACATAATATTAAACAGATTTTAGGTTATTTTTAATTTTATTTTTTCATGCTGAGTGACGTTAACGTTAGAAGATAAGATAAGAAATTTCATTTACGTATTTATTGTCGGCAGTAGGTAGCTTAAATGTGACCTTCTGCAGGCCGAAAATTGAAAAGCAATATAAAATGTATTTTTGAATTTGGCAACGTTGGCATCAGTATACAATTTTTTTGTTTATGTAAAGTTCCCTTGCCTGATTGAATAGGTTTGCTAAATTGTCATAAAAATCCCGTTTTGGATCATTCACAAAAGTTTAAAATTAGTCCAGTAAATGACGGCCGAAAAAACCCCAAACCTCGGGCCGTCACAATTTGCCTATTTGGGCACAAACATTTTTAGTGCCAATGTACAGAGATTTCATGTGCTCTGAAATATTGGCACAAGCTCTGTAAAATCGAGTACGATAGTTCTTGTGGTATCTTGCGTTCACTGCTACGAGATCAACGACTGCGATTCTTTCCAATAGTGTTTTACTATTTTCCTCCTGAATGCCACTTTTGATTGCAGCGATAAGTTGATTCTGAAATTCTGTATCGCGAACAATCATGAAGCATTCACATTCACCTCTAGCTTTTCGACTATGTTTAATGGAAGCTGGTAGTCCACAGAACAGACAATTGGCTCGGAAATCAAAGACTGGGCTCTCGCATCTCTTTTTTTTTTCTTTCGAAATGTATTAAACACCTTCCAAAGCCCATTATCCAAAATGGTTTGGTGAAATTACTCTTTATAAAAAAAATGTGAACAGATTGATAGAAGGGTCAAAATATCGAGCAAAAACTAACTTTGGCTTGAGGTTTCAATATTCTAGAGAAACAAAAAAGGAAAACAGTGACAGTATATTATAGTTACAGATTCCTTCTTATATATAAATTTTAAATCCTGAAAAAAGATGCATTTTTACGTAAGTTATTTAAAAATTTATCCGTCCGTTTAAAAGTGTAAGTAGTTTAGAGTGCCTTTCGAGATGCGGGGCAGGTGCAAAGATACGCGGCGCGTTTATGGCCCGTTATCTCAACCTGATCTTCAGGTAAATACCTTCAATTACTGGACTAAATACTTATTATGGCAGCTGGTTATCACGTCAAATTCTTAACAGCTCAAATAGGTAAAAGCCTTAGATCATATACCTACAGGCAGTTCGGCCGTGCGAACAAGTGTACTACAGAGAAAGAAAAATAGCAGTCTAACCTTTCTCTCTCGCTCGACGTGCCTAATTGGACGGTGGGAACGGGTATGTACCCTGCCCACCAATCAGCACGCAGAGCGGTGGAGAACTATTCTCTAAGGTAAGCAGGGTTTTTGCTCTAAGGTCGTTCTTAGTTAATTAAAAAAATGTTTCTCTTTAATACGCTTCGCCCCTGTGTTTATGGCACGAAAAATGCATGAAGAAATATTAATAATTTTGCTCCTGGGTTTTCTAGTGAAATTTTTAGTAATATACACTCATGAAAAATACATTTCAAAATCCTTTACCTAATTAATTTAAGTTTTAATCAAAAACAGCGATTTCTAATAGAATATAAGGACTTTAAAACTGGTAAACTTCGTATAAATAATAAACTGAAACTGAGCTACGCCGCAATGAATAAATTATACGTGTAAAGCGTCACGTTATCTTTATTAAGGCTATGTAAGTGCTTAAGGGAATATTATAACAGACTTTTGGGTAAATTAGTCAAGTGGGTGATTCTACAAGAATTGTGCATGGATACTTAGATGTAGAATAGTTTATTTAATTAATGTGTATATATAAATGGACCTTGTTATACATCACATGACCAACCGCCAAATCAATAGTTTTGAGAAAATTGGCTTTAACTTTCTGGCTTCTTTAAAAATTAAATATTTAGTCATTTGATGTTTTTTTGTGTGGGTTAAGAACATTGAATTAAATTTTAACTTTAAAAAACCATTGCAGAATAACGCATTTTAACATTTGTAACGACGAAAAAGGCGCTTGGTCATTTACTGTTTTTCGCCGTTACCTGTGTTTACAGTTTGGCATTTTTTGACTATCAGCCAAATTCGGCGGTTGGTCATGATTTGCTAAACTACCAAGTGGAAATTATTTGTCACTTTATTACTATGTCTTTTAAGCTTTTTAAAAATATGTTTAATTTGTATTTTAAAGGATTGGGTACTTAATAAAAAAATCTGTATGTACAAAAGCAAGAAATTTATTTGAACCAAACTGACATAGCTTATTTAACTAAAACTTGGTACAAAACATTTTTTTTTGTTTTCCATGACTTCTTTTTCCTCACAGTCAAAATCTAATTCGGCATTATATCCATCTACATCGTCCTCAATGTCCGGATCACCAATCAAATTTTTGTAGAATTTTCGAGAAGAAATTTCAAGTCTTGAACCTTTTATACAGCGACTGGTTACCATTTGGCCAAAGTATTTCCAGAAGGTCAGTTAATTTTCTCACTTCTGAAGGCCTGCCTCTTCTTTTTTCTAAATTAACTTTTTGCTTCGTCTCCAAAATTATTTATACCGATAAAAGCCCGCGAATTAAAATATTTGCATCAGTCAGCCAAGCGCCATAATAACTGGCGCTTGGTCAATTTATGTAAAATCAGACTAGACAAATTTTTTCTGCTTGACCTGCACTTAGTCGTGTAATGCAAAATTGTTTAAGTTATATAGACTGATTAGCGTTTAGCTTTATTGGTTGATATACAAAAATGGTAGAAATCTATGCGTTCTTGATTTTTTTCTAGATAAATACCACCTTTACCTACTAGATGGCACAAATATCTCAAAATACTCTATTATTTCGCTTGGTCAAGTGATGCATAACGAGGTCCAAATATATTTTTTACAAACGTGTTAAAAATTCAATTTTTAAACTATCTAGATGCCTTCCGTCTTCTTCTTCTTCTTCCCTGGGAGCCGTCTTGATTCACTACTGGAGGCAGCGCAGCCTCATGGGCTTTTTGTGCCTAATCTCTTATTATCTTTTATATCAGTCTCCCATAGTCTTGTTCTTCAAGACGGACCTGTTGGTTATTATATTAAAACAATTTAATTTTTATTAAATATAAATAAATTATAAATATAATTATATATATATATATATATATATATATATATATATATATATATATATATATATATATATATATATATATATATATATATATATATATATATATAATATAAATATAAATATAAAATAAAAAAATATATAAAAAAACATGGTGATTCCTAAGTTGAGGCTTTTTTTAAATTGGAAAATAGAATTCGTTAAAATAGGAAATTTTTCTAAATAAATATTTTTTTAAACCCAAAAATAACAAAGCTACAATAAATAATTTGAATATGTGTCTAGTGCGGGCCTGGGCATAAAACAATTGTTTATTTCTTATTTACGCTTGTTTTTGGTCACTCGCATCGCTTTACCCGGACGAGGCGATGAATAATTTTAATTTTGAATCATTGTCAAATCGGGAGACTGGTACAATCCAAAAACAATGAATACGTGGATATATTCCTTGTTTATTTTTGTAAAGTGTCGTTAATCTGCAAACGTTGCTTCGAGATTGTACGCGACGGTTTTCCTTGCGGGCTCATTCTGCAACCAAGTACTCAGGTGATTGCAAGTCAGGTTGGTTTAAGTAAAATAAAAGTGTGGAAAATATTGTGGGAAAATCACGTTTAACGTGTCCAAGCACTACAGCCCAAAGACTTCTTGGGCGGTGACAACTTACTTAAGACAGGACCGTATTCGACACACTAAATAAATGTAGGTTCCTTATTATTTAGTATTTAAAAATATATATTTAAAATTATTGTTTATGTTAATAAGTTCTATATCCAGTTAAAAAAAAGCGTAAACTAAGGAATCACCTGTATAAATAAAAATTAATCGCCGAAATATATGTACGCGCCTAACTTTAGAACGACTGCGCGACCGCATTAAATTAGATAATTCTTTTTTTATTGTGTTTGTTATTGTCAGGAAACGGTCATATTAAGGAAAAAATTAGGAAAGCCGTGCGGACAATTAGAATATTTAAAAAAAATTAAGGCCCATGCAAGTAAGGCAGTATTTTTACTGTAGCGTCCTTTATCGAGTTGCGAACCTTATAACCTAAGCTCCATAGAATTTAGAATATTTCCCACAGAAATTGCCGTCTTTCAAAAACACTGCAATGTGAGTTAATGTGTGTAAAAATGTATTTACTCAGTAATTAATAAACCTAAGAAAAATATTTTTTACCATACTTTAAAATTTAATTTTTTATGTATTCTGTATCTATCATATGATACATTTGATTAGTGGTAGATCTTTAAACTCTTGGCATTAGTATTACTTTATTTTAATTTATTTTTAATAATAAACCTCAAATATTCTGGTAGAATCACCCATTTAAGCTAAATTAGTTAAATTTATATAGGCGTTACTTGAGCTGATGAAAGCTTACCTTCTCTTTGAGCCGGGGCCATCGCTGAGACGGGCTGGGGGATGGCCTGAGGGAATTGCCCATAAACTGCGGGGTAAGCTGCTGAACAGATACATAAAAATAACACCCATACCATTTCGGATGCAACATAACATGCCGTTTACGTCACATACGTTCTTTACGAAATATACATGTGTGAAGTTAGGATTCTGGAGTTTGGACTAAGTCAAAAAAAGATTACCTTTTATCGCCAAGAATTGGACGTTGTATTTTTAAAACACTTTTTTGAAGTAAAAAACTTAGTAAATAATTTAAATTTGACGCTCCAAACCCATGAACCATGTCTCTTATTTAACGCTAAGCTTATTTTTTCAGACATGTGCAACAATTTCTGAAAAAATATTTCTTTACTCAAAAAGCAAATACGTTTTTGATTTCTAATATCTTGGATTTTATTATCAAATCCTATACATAGTGATTCAGACTTACTACTTAAAATAAAAGGAAATATTTGATATGCTACTAGAAACACGAAAAGGAAAAAAATATTAACTAACCACAAGAAATAGTTTAAAGCGGGTTAAATAACGTTAAATAAAAATTACGTATATTTAAGTAATATGATGTTCACTAACTCTCAGTTGGTATAAACATTGGCCTTTTGATCAATTCTAACACAAACAAAATAAAATAAGCAAAAAAAAACATTATTTATGAAGTTGTTACTGATTTTTTATTCAATGCTTATCGAGTAAATACTCAAATAAGAGCAAATATAAGCAAATACTTTTTTTTATTTAATAGACCCATTGGTTGGTAATATTTAATGTATTATAACAAAGACAATTGTAGTTACCATAACTACAATTGTCTTTGATTATAAGTAAACAAGTCGAAGAATTGTGTGCGTCTATCAAAACCATTATTCAATGTTATATTAGGAGAACGTTGTATCGTGTCAGTTTTATACTCCGTCTTCTACATGGTGTAATATAGGGTAATAAGGTAATAATTTTTAAAAACATTTTTATTTCTAATACAGTCTGTTCTGTTAAAACAAAAAAAATTAAAATTATCCATTTAAATAAACAGACTGAATAGTTTTACCACTTGCAACTGCATTTTTCTATTATCAGGGTAATTTTTTGGTCATCAAGCCGGTTTGCGCAAGCAGATCCTGTTGTTTTTGCAAAATGTGGTGAAAAAAAATATTTTTAAATTTATTGTTGGTAATGTAGCAAAAAAAAGTTTAAAAAGAATTACAATCGATAAAAATTGTTACATTAGATTCTGTAATATTATTAACCAAGATAAAAAAATACGAATTCACTTTTTGAGTTTCTTCTTTATGAGAGGGTACTTTGGTCTTTTTAAAAGGTAAACTATTAAATAAATTTTTAAATTAAAATATTTTAAGTAATTTTTAACTTAAAGTAGTCTTCAAATAATAGTTTTTTACTGTATTAAACCAAATAATAAATGGATAAATAAATTGTTTTTTAAATTGTTGTTTAACATTTTAAATTAAAATAGCTTTAGATAAAAGTATGTATTTTAAAATTTTTTGTTATTTAATTTAGTTATGGACCAATTATTTAACATTTACGTACTTAAAAAATCCTACGTCCAGTATACGATTGTACACTGTTGGTACAATCGTACACTGCAAGGATGATTAAAACTACAATCAGTAAGAATGTACTTTTAACTGATCTATTTACCTGACACCTTTTTTAACATACTTTTGGTGTAAGAAATACTAACTTGTATATTTTTTAATTTGCATTAAAAATAAAGAAATAAAATTACACAGGAATATATTTTTTAATGTTAATTTTAGACAACATCAATAACCACTAAATATAATATTTAAAGCAACATTAAACACCTAAAAATTATAGTGTAGACAATAAACATTTAGGTGATTCAAGCTAAAATAAAAATACACCCTGTATAATTTAAAAAGTTCTTTAAGTCAAATAAAGAGCAAAAAAATTCTGAAAAGTTTGTGTTTATAATTTAGTATCGTACCAATGCTTAAAACACCAAAGTGGCAAAAAAGAGCAATAGGCTTAATTCTAATGAAATTAAATGTCTAATTATTTAAAGGATGTATTATGGGGCGAAATAAATCTTAATAAATAAACTTTCTTAGTTTTTGCAAAGATATTAAAAAGGATGTATGCCTTTTTTCAGAATTTTTTATCAAGCTATTTGTACGAAATAATTATATTAAGCTATATTGTTGCTAGGTACAATAATAAAACTATTTAAGGGGTAAATTACTTAGATTTAAAGATATACTATCTACAGCAATGTACAATAATACCAAAAATAAAAATTAAGACCGTAGAAATACAATAACATAAAAGATATATAATTTACTTTCTTAAAATACTTTTAACAACAGTTTTAAAGGGACATAAATTTCGGAATGTAGCTCTAATAACAACAGGATATTAATTTAGTTTACACCAAGAGACAGGCGTAGTTATTTGACCAAGCTTGTCTTCTAAGCCATTAAAATTACTTAATTAAATTTAATATAAAAATGCCAATATTGTAAAAGATTTACCTTTTTACTATGTTATGAAAAAATATCTAAACTTAAAAGAAATATACAAAATATAAGTATTGTAATCCAGCAACAATTAGCTTTTATTATGTGCTACATATAACAGTACAACACAAAACTACACAATTTAGAAAGTGGCAAGGAGATATTTTACATTTCCTTTAATAACTACATACTTATGATACTATTAATCTATTTGAATTATTGCTAATAACGTAAGTAAAATTGGCATTAATGTAGAGGCATCTTCTTACCACAACCTAAAAAATCTACAGCTAATTATCATGATAGAAAAAGTGCACTCACCCACACCAGGATATCCAGGTTGCATTGCTTGAAAAGCTGCAGGGTGTTGTAAGGCTGCTTCTCCATTGGGCAGCCCTTGCGCTGGAATGGACAGGTGAAGCGCATCTGTGTAGAAATAGTATAAAATAACAAAAATGTTGTAGATTAAAAAAATGCCTTACATTCGTATAATGCTGCAGCATTAATTTTTTTAACTTCAATATTTACAGACATATTTGCCTATCCGTATTATATTAATTACGCTCTAAGGATAAAAAGAGACACCTTATTAAAAATCTTAATATAATTTGTTATAAAAAAACAAAACAAAATAAAAAAATGTGCATCTTAAACAACGCGAATAAATACTCTACTAATTTATTAGTGTCTTTAAAGATAATACTAATTTAATAAGATTTTAGATTATAAAAAATGTATTCGATTGTATAAACGTGTCGGGCGTAGGTTCAAAAGATGAACTTATACTAGGAAAAAGTTTTTTACGTAGCGAGTTTCTGTTGTCTTTTTTCATCTTTATAACAGCCCATAAAGGTTTGTAGAAAGCCTAAGTACTTGGTACTATTTTTAAATGTTAAACCCATTTTTCCTTTGTTCCGTCAACGTTGTTCATGTAGCTAAGCATGCAAATATTTTTAAACACATTTTACGGCACCTTTTAGAAAACGCGTTAGTGCCATCACGGATGTTATCCAAATAACTACTCCCTCTGAACTACTCCCCATTAACGTCTGGTAATGCCATCCAGACGGGACCTAGAGTTTAACGTGGATTGTTTTCTTCGCAGTTGAATTGTACGTGTTGTGTACTTTGTGTTTTAAAAATTTAATTTTAAATTGTCAGTTTAGAGATGAGTTTTATTAATATAATAACTAGAATAATTATCAAATGTGGCAGATACGAAGAATTTAAAAGTATTATTACATAAGCTTTTTCTTTGTACCGATCACGGTCAGGAGTTTTACAATTGAAAGGATAACTTACGGGGTGGAAACGTTTGAGGAGGGATTCCATTTGTATATACTTGTTCTTGACCGTTAACTTGGGGACCATTGGGCGTTTGTGCTGCCATGTTAAATGTTGGCATGGTAGGAGATGGTAAACTTGGAATGGTACCGTTGACAGGCTGTCCGTTTCTATCAACTGGTGGACCCACTTGGACATCGGTATATTCAGGACCTATAATATAAAAATTAAATCTTTATATAAATATTTTCTTTAAGTTTTACTTTAAGAAAATATAAATGTAAACCTTAACTTAATTTTAAAATAGTAAAGTTACGTATAAACGTACAAAGGCATTAAAGTCTTCTTTATATTTCTATTTTAAAAAAGAGCTCTTTATATATTTTTCTTTATTAGAAGCTAGCTAAGTATTTAACTTTAGTTATTTAAAGAAAGTTTTACAAAGTGTTATACGATATAACATGGGTATATTTTAAAATAAACCTTGGAAATTGACTAAAACAAGGCAAGAAGAAAACGTAGAAAAAAAACGTACATTAATTAACTTTAACTGACTTTTTTATTAAATTTATATAATAATTTACCAAATTTTATTAGATTATTTGCTTGAGAAAAAAAATGATAACCCATATATTTCAGCCTAAATAAAAATGGTCCAATGAACAAATGGTGAAAATGATTTTTTACTATTTGTTGACTAAATTATTTCTTTTATTATCAAAAAATTATATACATAAAATTAACCACACCAAATAATAAACCAAATACTATTTTAAACAGCTTATATATCTATGTCATTAAGTTTTAAACAGATAAAGGTAAGTAATTTTTTATTATTTAAAATGGATATTACTTTTAAATATACTGTACAACTAGTTATCATATAATACATTATACGAAATTAAACCAAACTTAATTTCCTAACATATATTTCAAAACAAAGTAAATAAACACTGTAATGAATATGATGCACACCGCTTCTATTCTTTTATATCCCCATCTGGAAATGGACATTGAAAAACTAGTCTCTGTTGAATATTTCATAGAGAAGCCTTGAGAAAAGGCTTTTAAATTTAATAGGAATATATTTTGCTTGCGTCTCGTGTACTACGTAATAGAAATTTTGTTATCTGGAGAATATAAAGGTATATATTATACAGCAGAATGAGATTTCACCAAATAAAATAATTGCCAATCATAATACCTTCTTAGGCCGAGAGGCAAAAATAAAAACCTAGTGAAACAATGGTCATAGGAATGTAAAATAAATGGCAATGACTTATGTTTGAGAGATCTAAAAGTAATGAAAAAAGCGTTTAGGGTTTATTAAAAAAAAACTATAAACCTGGTTTACAAATACTGTCTGTGATTTTTTTCTCTGTACAGCTCAAAAAATAGTTTTTTGCAAAAGATAAAATTGTCGTGCAGTATAGGCTTGTGGAAACTAAAAAAACGAATGTTTTCGACCGTCCATGCAGTCGTCTTAATAAAAGATATTAGAAATAAATTTAATGCCGTAACCCCCAAGGGGGTGTTACCGATATTTTTTACACAGATTGGGCTCTTGTAGACCTAAAAACTTATTGTTTACTTAACCGTTTATATACAGGGTGAACACCTTAGAAAATTTTATTTATTCTTTGGTTTATAGTTTTTTAACGTATTCACCAAAAATTTAACTGAGTTCTTACGAGCCGTAAATCCTTAAATTTACTTACTGGTTTATATATAAAATAGGTAAATAAAAAAAGTAAATTCCATTTTTATGTTTTACTGTTATCATAAAGGATTAAACAAAACCTATGATAAGTATTAAATAATATATTATTTTGCAGTATGTTATTAGAAAACTTGTTATCCTGTAGCATGTAATCTAGAGTGTAGGGTAGAGTATACCATTAGAAGTTTACTTACAAAATAATAAGAAACTAAATACACTGAGACAACTTTTTAACTTTATTACTTTGGATACAATTTTTATACTTGGTTTAAAAATTTTTAAAATAAATTGCATTATGTGATATGTCGTTGGAGAGCAAGCACTAACTTTCGACCGAGATGAATGACAAAAAAAGAGTTCCTGCTAAATCAAACATGGTAGATGGGTTAAACTCGAAGTTACATTTAATTGTTATTAAAGTTAACACAAACCTTTGGTATATTTGAAGCCTTCAAAAATTTCTAAACGCTGAACTGGAAAATGTCTTTGTATATAAACTTTCTAAATAAATCTTTACGATTAAAATGTATTTCTTATGGCAATACAGTTTAAAAATAAGCCTGAAACAAACGATGTAAAAAAGACAAATAGTTAATAATACGATAAAAAAGAATGCCTTTAGTTCTTCTTAATATGTAGGTGATACATATGTAGAAATAAACTTTAAGGTTATTTAGCATAAATATATGGATATAATTTCAGTTTCACAATAATTACCCTCTGAAGGTTGTCAAAAAATTATCTGACCCTATTACTATTTTAAAATAACTTAATGATGTCTCTGAAAAAATCAGAAATGTAATTTAATCAATTTAGCCCATGTATTAGGTCTGTATACTTTCTTAAACTCTCCATTTGTTTTTAAATTTTATTTAAAATGAGAACTGTCTTCACCAACTATTAATTAAATATTGTTACAAAATATTTATTAAATTAAATTTTTATTTTTTACCAACCCCAACACTTTTTGTCTAAAGCAGTAATCCGTATAACCAATTATTCTCATTTATGAAAAATTGTTTACTTTTAAAATAATTTCCATTTTATTGTATTATATTAACTATGCACATATTTTGTAACAATCATGCTAAAGTAATTTTCTGAAAATAATGTTTTAAATAGTTTTTTTAACGGTTTGTATTTTTAAATAAAGCCCACTATATGTATTTTAATCCCCAAAGACCTGTCGTAACGTCAAAGGGTGGTCTGTTTACCGAAACCCGCTGTTTTTGCTCTGCCAAACCGGTTTAAAGTGACATTTCACGCGTTGCTGCCTCGAACAAACATTTTGGAGTCAAATGTTTACAATGAGGTACTTATTTGTTTGACGTGTTAGCGTATGCGATTCTCCCCATCTTTGTTCTGACAACATGGCATCGGAAAGGATAATTTAGATAGTGGATTTAACTGGTCGAACTTCGTTTCTATTTTAACCTGACATGGATGAAATAAAGAGAAAGTGCATTTTTTATGTAACTTCATAAAAAAATCGAAAATTAAAAAAAAAATAGATAGTTTTAAATTTGGCAATAAAATAGTATATGAATATGTTTCTAAGTACGAAAAAAAAAGGAAAATTTAAATTTCTGTAATTGAAAATTAATCACCCTCAATATCAACTCTAATTTAGTGATAATATAGCAAAATTATTAATAAGGTCGGTCGTGGATAAAAGAACATCCTTGACGTAAAAAAGAAATGGAGTGAATGCTAGTACCGTGTCTAGGGGTGCTCTGGCAATAATTTGGTGAAAGCTAGAAGAGTGACCATCTACAACAGAGGTTCCCAAGCTTATTTCGTCTAAAGCCCACTTTAAACATCAGTTATTTTGTAGCGCCCCTCATTTTTTTTTCACCTTAAAATTCTCAATAAAATATTAGTCTCGCCTGGAGTTTAATTAAACCTATATTCTAAACGAGACCTTTCTTGCCAGAGAGAGCAATAATAATGCAACTTTACAATATTAAGAGTATCTTTTATTCAAAATTAACAATAATCAACATTGAGCAATAATAATTCAACTTTACAGTATTAAGAGTATCGGGGTAGCGGGCGGAGTGGTGAGAGGGCGAGCGAGTGCGATGCTTGCGTGCAGGCGAAACGGTACGTCAGTCGTCGGTCGGTCGCGAGCCGCGGCTCTGTATTTGGGATTTGTCCCTCCCCGCACCTGCACTCCGCAAAAATGGACCGCACGAACGTTGACGGACTATAATACAGGATTGCACAAATAAATCGTACAATATTTGTTCGCGCCAAACGTGAATTATACTTGAACATTCTAATTGCAATTTAATTTTTTCTTTATTTTCACTAGATTAGGTACAAAAAATCCCGCATTCGGCAAGTGCTCAGCTTGGCTACAACAATAGATACATATTTTTAATATGTGTCTTCTGAGGTGGGGCCCTCACCTGCGACACTTGAAGACACGAATATTTTTCAGTGTTTGATACCTATTACTAAATAATTTAAGATATGAATAGCGTTGCGAACGCATTAAAAATAATAAATATTTAATATATTTTTAGTTTATATTTACACAACAAAATAGAATATAAATATGAACTAATAAATAAATTTTGTGTAGTAGGAGGATTTTAATTTCAATGGATTTTAAAATATGAAGTAGCTAAAGTTACAAATCACCCATCGCCCCTTAAATCACATCAGCCCACCTCTAGGCCTCCAGCGCCCACAAGGGGGCGTTATCGCCCACTTTGAGAAAGACTGATCTACAATAAGAGATATACGTTAATTAGCAAGAAAACCAGAAACACAAGCACAAAGTTTAGGTGGAAGATGATATGAAGAAAGTTTCTGAACGAGCCCAGCATGACAGATGTGATCAAAAGCTCTAGTTATATCATGAGCAATGATCTGCTAAGAAGCTTAAGAAATTTGTCCTAGCTATCTTAAATAAATAATTAATATCTTTTACAATTTGGGAATGACCAATTTTGCATAATTAGGCTATTAAACTCTACTGAAAATTGCAAGAATTTCCAAAAAGAACCTAAGGATTTACGAATCTGTATAAAGCACACAATAGAAATCAATGGTTAGAGTCAATGCCAATGCCAGTGCCGTAATAAGAACTAGAATTTTGTATCTGTTTTTTTTTAGTTAAAGCAAAAATAATTAAAACAACCATTTATTTCATAAATACTAATTAAAATTTTTCATTACTCAAAAATATACAATAAAATAATTTTTATTTTCATAAGCTATTTTTTACCTGACGTTGGCGGTGGTACGACGCCATTTCCAATACCATTAATTCCATTAATACCATTAATTGCATGTGGCAATTGAGTGATGGCGGCCATTGGATTCATGTAGGTACCTTGTGCGGTTGCTGCAGCCATAATGGCAGCTTGTTGCTGTAAAAAAGTAATGCGTTAGTAAAAATCTCAAATAGAAATTTTGAGCTAAAATTACATTAAAATATAGTGTAACTAAATATCCATGAGAATAGAACTAACACTTAAAAATAAATTATTTAACTTTATTATACTACAACTTTTTTACGTTGCCGTAATAGATTTAAAAGTAAATATATAAAATGAAAGCCTATAATTTTAACCAACTTTAAATTTAATACCGAAACCTAGATTATAGAAAACTTTTCATTAAATCCAAATTTTCAGCAACATTTACAGAAACCCTTAGATTTAATTACTAAAAATTACTCTATTAAGCTAAATCCAACAGAATTTTTAATTCGTGAGAAAGTACTTAAAACTTTGACCACGAGTGAAGTGGGCTAAATAAACGTATGAAATAGCTATTCTAAAGTTTTAAAAGTTGCTTAACTGCTTTCAACGCTTTATTAATTTAAAGCGATTTTAAAGTCTTTGTAGTTCTGTAACATTTAGAATTACATTAACGTTAATTTTCATTTAGTTAATTCCGTTAAATAATAGAATATACAAACATACAGGGTTCTGTTCAGTATTGTTGTATTGAAGTTCTATCTTCGTTAATATTAAGTTGGTAAATACTAGAATAGTTTAGACTGTTTCTATGTTTTAATAAATCTAGACAATCGGAAGCAATTTTGCTAGATCTAGGGAGGAAATACGATTTTAATGGTGTTTTTTTATGCTACAACCGCTTTCGAACAGTTATAGTGGGTATACGAAGCTAAAACTCTATTTTGGATCACCGGCAACGCACCGACCGAAAAGGTTCGTATTCGAACGAATTTGGAAGTGGCAAGGTCACAGGGAGCTTCTAGCGCTTTCTACTTGTGATCGACTGGTTTAATGATATATCTCTTTCTTTTACACCAAAAAAATAGAAAAGGATTTCCTATCTTGTTAATTATCGGTTTAGATATTACTTTGTTTTTAATACCATTAAAGAACAGCCATATATGATACCTGTTTTTTTTTGTATTTAATTTAATAATTTTTTGCTATGGATAATAAAACTGAAAACCGCCAAAAAAAGCTGGAAATATATCAGTTAAACAAAAAAACTTGTAGAGTTTATGAAAAAACAACCTGACTTCGTTCATGGAAAAATTACCAATAGCCTTATTTTTAAAAAGCACAAATAATATGGATTCAAATTTCAAATAATTCAAACCGTATACCAAAAGATCAATTAAAACCAAAGTTAGCGGCATGGTTAGGCCACATAACTTCACGAATATTGTATCACTTAGTTTCTCTAGCTGATTATTAAATGGATACGATTTTCTGTGTGTTTTTAGTAAGAATTTCGTTTTTTTAAGAATATTTATTCGCATTGAAACAAACAAGATAAATTGGTTTCGAATGGTCGGGAAGCAGTTGTTGCATTTGATACGTAAATATACGTAAACGTGAGTACTTATCGGCTTCGAAAATACAATTGAAAAAATATCACAGTTTTTATAAAATTCTCCATTTTTTGCATTCAAAAAAAAATTAAAAAATGCAGGTCCAGACTTTTAATTTCTGCACTGTGAGTAAAGTATTGTAACTGCGAAAAAATCAGACCTCGGGGCTTTCGCAAATATTAAATATTTGTCATCTCTATGTTGGGAATAAAAGGTTTTCCATTTCGGGTCCATGTCAGTTATTAAAATAATTAATTTTATAAATGATTTATCCAAATCTATGGGGGTTTTAAAAAAGAAACCAAAAAGTGTTTAAGGGAAAAAAACAATATTTTAAGCTGCTAGTCATTTTTTAGATTGTTTGGACGAATTTACAAATGATTACTTTTTTATATATTTAGATACTTAAGGTGCAGTTGGTAATTAATAACTTTTTTTTATTGTTTTAGATATAAATTAGCTTAGTTTGTTTATTTATTATTTTTATATAAAAAATTAAAGTAGGAGAAGCAAATTTATGTTTGTGGCCAGATGCACATAATTTTGCCTAAGAGTGTATTTAATTTAATTTGAATTTTTATTTAATTTTATTAAATGTTTAAATAAACATATTTTAGATTTTCTTTAAGGACTAAATGTTGGATTGCTTAATTTGGGGTTGATTTCTTAATTGGGTAAGTTTTTATTAAACAGATACTATGCAGCATCGGCCCAAGCTCTCGATCAGGGTAGATCAAAATTGTTTTCAGCGCCCTTTGGCCGACGTTTTCACTTCACGTAAATTGTATTTCGGTTATTGTTATAAATATCATTTGGCAAAGTATTAAAATTTACCTTTTTTCCCAAAATTAACACTATTGAATTTAAATTAAATTAGGTAGCTCCAATTATTATATTGCTGTTTTAAAAGACGCCATTAAAATTTAATTTTTTGCTGTAGATGTTTTTGCATTTGGCTTTTTAGCGCACCTTGCCATCTGGCACCTAGAGCGACTGCTCCTCTCGCTATACCTAAAGGCCGGCGCTGAAACTATATAGGTATAATAATTATAGATTTTTTTAAAGCACAGTCACTAATAAATTAAAGTACCTTAAATGGTATCCTTTTCTGGATATTAGATATTAAAATTCTATCCACGGTAGATTTTTTCATAATTTTTCTTAAGTAGTTTTTTTACAGTCTATTATTGAGATACAAAATGGTTTCAAACATTTTTTTCTGTACTCGCCAGTTAGTATTTACTTGTACTGATACCATGGTATAGATTCTGTGCGTATACAGAATCAACTAATCCTTAAAATTAGCAGCCTTAAAAAAACTTTAGAAACAAAAATAACCCTTCTTTAACGATTTAAAAACCCATCAAAGTTTCGGTGTCAAGTCGTCCACCGTTTTTAAGATAAAGGAAATTTAAAAAAAGGACTAAAATCCAAATAATAAATAATATTAAAATTACTTTAATAAAAAAAGACAATCTTTGAAAACCAATTAAAAAAAATAAATTTTTAAAAAATCTGTTAGAATTTTTATAAACTGAACTAAAACAATTTAAATTTTTATTAATATTTAAGTTTTAGTAAATTTTTTAGATAACTTTTATTTTGAAAACGGTAGCCTTCTATTAAAATGTTTAAAGATTTTTTTAATAAATAGACGTTTTTGTTTTGATTTTGTTTAAGTTTGCTTTGGGCGCGTTCATAAGGGTCAACTGATTTTAAGTATGCACAAAATCTATACCGTTGGACTAGGACTGAGGCGGTAGCAAGTTATTAAAGTGGATTTTTTTAAATACGAATATTGTACTGTAATTTATACTTCTAAATAAGTTATAGATAATTCGCAAACTTTATAGTACTTGTATCAGCAATGCATGAGATAATAACTAAAAGTTCAATATACTTCTAATTTGTATTCATAAACAACATGGCGGTGTCAACTTAAATGTAATACAAATAACAAAACTACTCTTTATTAACATATGTATACTTTAATCCAGACAGAGTATACAGTATATCGAGTAATCCGAACCATACACAAAAACGTACGATGTTTCCTGGCAGGGGATACCCATTAAACTACTAACTGCCTGCGTTGTTACTTACCTTCACTATTCTGGTCAAAACTCGATTTTCGTCGTAACTAATCCTTCGTATTAAAAACCATTAGATTTTTTCAGGTATCTATATATTATAAATTAATAAAAAACATGCTTCTATTTAGGATAATATTTCCATAGCACGGACAAAAATAATAAAAATATATTTTACCACCTAATTATAAAAAACGAAAATAATAAATGTTTAATTTTAAATTTCATGAACACCACACTATCAACCACATCTACAGCTGGTAAACTATGCAGGTAAATAATAAAATGAAATAAAACAACAGATGGTATTTCCCAAAGGACTTGGAAGGGTTTATTTCGAAATTCTTAACGACACGCAAACCACTTTACAAACACTATACTTTATTAGAACTAATTTGGTGGTAACTTTTATTACGACTGTTATTATTAATCCCATAGTACCCAAGCTGTCATTATTTATATAAAAATAATACTTTAAAAGAAATTTCTACTTGCATATTAAACATTTTTTAAGATAATAATTTACAGATTATACAGAAAGTAATGAAACTTCTTCTTTTAGCCGGTAGAATGCGTCAAAAATTTTATGAAATATTTTTTTTTAACAACACTAAAATATTGGACTCCAGTGTGAGTAGAGTTTCCTTGGTACTACCCACAATGGACATATTGTCCAGTGTGGGTAAACCAGAATTCTAATGTCTCTGACGAAACGAAACAGGTGGTCACGTACTATATAATTGAACAGGATCTTATGTTACAGTAAGGAATCCCTGCAAGAGAAAATAAGTAACATAACTAGGAATCTTAAGCAGAACGGATACAGTGAGGTAAAGGAAACAATAAAAAAATATCAAAATGAGACAAAAAACACTAATTTAAAGGAACCACATTACCAAATATTTGTGACAATTCCATACATTAATAGCGGAGTCACCTTGGCCCAAAAATGTTAAAACCTCGGAACCCAGCGACTGTGTATAAAATTTAAAATAAACTATTGAACTTAATACTTTATATCCTCTATAAAAATGTTTACCCCTTAAAAATTGCCGCTTTTTCACTGGGGGTGAATGCCACCCCTTCTTGGAGGTAAATTTTTTTTTATCAAAGATAAGTACGGAAGTGGATAGATTGACTAATTCTAAGCAACTTTTGTTTTATAAAGTTTTTTCCGAAAGGCATTACTTTTCGAGTTATTCTCAATTGAAAATGTAAATTTTTCAACCAAAAAAAAAAACACGTTTTCAGACGGGTTTTCTCAAATAACTTGAAAAGTAAGCATTTTATCAAAAATATAATTCTTACCAGAAATGTAGCTTATAAAAAAACACCAAGAAGGATGTCCATGGACCCAATACAAACGGAGTTATAGCCTGTTGAAGGTTGGTTCTTATTCGTCAATTCCAACATTAAAAGTTTTAACGTAATATATCCAAAAAACGATACATTTTTTGGAAAAAGCTCATAATACCTTTTTTGAAGTACTTAAAAAACCTTTTTTTTTTGTTTTTACAAAGTCTTTAGCACTAAAATTAAGCGAGTTATTGCCAAAATAAAGTTGATCTCTATTTTTTATAAAAAATGGAAAATCACCCCTAATTACCACCTAATTAAAAATAATCTTTTGTCACTTTACAATTCACTTTTTTTTTGTATTTGTAATATTCCCAGGAAGTTTGACCGGTTTAAAAGTGCATATTTTTGAAAAAAATTAGCTTTACTGGGGGAATGCCACCTTTGGAGGTGATTTTTTTTAATCAAAAATAATACGGAAGTGGATATATGACTAATTCGAAGCAACTTTTGTTTTATAAGTTTTTTCCGAAAGGCATTACTTTCGATTATTCTGCATGAAAATGTAAATTTTTCAAAAAAAAAAAAACACGTTTTCAGATGGGTTTTCTCAAATAACTTGAAAAGTAAGCATTTTATCAAAAATATATTCCTACCAAAAATGTAGCTTATAAAAAAACAAGAATTGGTGACTTAAATGTCCATCCCATACAAAGAGTTATAGCCTGTTGAAGGTTGCTTTTCGTCAAATGCAAACATTAAAAGTTTCAACGTAATATAACCAAAAAACGATACATTTTTCGGAAAAAGCTCATAATATCTTTTTTAAAGTACTTGAAAAGGCCTTTAATTCTATTTTTTACAAAAGTATTTAGCGCGAAAATTAAGTGAGTTATGGCCAAAATAAAGTTGATCTCTATTTTTTTTTGAATGAAAAAATGTGAAAATCATCCCCTAATTACCACCCCAATTAAAAATAATCTTTGTCACCTTACAATTAACTTTTTTTATGTATTTGTAATATGCTTAGGAAGTTTGACTGGTTTAAAGTGCATATTTTTAAAAAAAATTGAGCTTAAAGTGAAAGAGAAATTTTTTTAATTTTGAAAAAAATAGCCTTTTGCCTGAATAGAATATTATAGGTTATTCTTTACAAAAAATTTTCGTTTTGTTTTTGTTTACGTATCATTAAGGGTTTTTGAAATATTTTGAAGAAAAGGCTATTTATTTCAAAATTACAAAAATGTCTCTTTCACGTTAACCTCTATTTTTTCCAAAAATATGCAGTTTAAACCGGTCAAATTTCCTGGGAATATTACAAATACAAAAATAAAGTGAATTGTAAACTGACAAATATTATTTTTAATTAGGGTGGTAATTAGGGGGTGATTTTCACATTATTTCATAAAAAAAAAATAGATATCAACTTTATTTTGGCCATAACTCGCTTAATTTTAGTGCTAAAGATTTTTGTAAGAAACAAAAATAAAGGTTTTTAAGTACTTCAAAAAAGGATTAAATAAAAATGAAATTTTTTGGTTATATTACGTTAAACTTTTAATGTTGGCATTTGAAGGTAAACCAACTTTTAAAGTTATAATCCGTATTGGGGAACATGGAGTCCACCATTTTGGGATTTTTTAGTTAAATTTTGGTGGGATTATATTTTCGATAAAATTTATTTTTCGAGTTATTTTAAAAAACGTTGAAAACGTGTTTTTTTAGGAAAAAATTGACATATTCAATTTGGAATAACCCCCGAAAACAAGCCTTTTTGAAAAAAATTTTTTTAAAAAATTGGGCTTAGAATTAGGGCAATCTATCCACTTCCCTACTTTATTTTTTAAAAAAATCCACCCCGAAGAAGGGGGATTCCCCCAAAAAGCAGCAATTTTTTTAGGGGTAAACATTTTTTATAGAGGATATTAATAAAGTTCAATAGTTTATTTTAAATTTTATACACAGTCGCTGGGTTCCGAGGTAATAATCTAAGGTGACTCCGCTTAAGGAACTTCGGAAAAGATCCGCAGAATCGCAAATAAGTATAAGATTAAAACGGCATTGAAATCACAAACTATTCTAAGAAGCATTCTCACTAAGACAAGACAGACAACAAAGTTTCAAATAATAACTGTATCTACCGAATTCCCTGTGAATGTGGTGAGGTATATATCGGGAAAACGAAAAGACCACTCAAAGTTGGAGTTAAAGAACACAAAAAACATACGGAAAGAGGTGAAAGTCAGAATAGGAATTGCCAACACCGCTTGATCAAAACAACACCCATACAATGGTCGGAAGCAAAACTATTTATAAAGAACCCTGGAAAAAAAGAAAATTCAAAGAGCTGTAATAATTTTAAACAACAAAAATGTATTTAGCAAGCTAGTATCGATATTCCGAATATCTGGCAGCAGTTGCCAAACCGTGAAAAGTCGGTCAAGATTGGTGAACAGGAAAAAATTGAAAACTTGAAGATACATCACCAGAAACGTTTTTTTATTTGGGACAGTCCACAGCTGATGCCTAAGTACTGTAGTGGGTTTTCAGTGTGGTGAGAGGAGTTTGTTCACACGGGACTTAAATTTTGGAGATTGGGAGGAGAAGGAAAAACTTCTGCGTGCAGCAGTTCCATATCTTGACACTCTAGGAATAAAGGAACGAAGAAAGCGGGAAGTTCGGGGCCTCTCTAAATGAACTGTAAAAGGATGCATAAAAGTTGCACTACGTGTTGCTCTGTTGGGAGCTGCCAGAGAAGGATTATACTGGCCAATTCTTCTTGAGGAAGCCGTAAAAATACCTATAGAAGAGCGACAGATCCCCTAAGCTCGACGATGGGCAAGAAGAGGAAGCCTTTCTGTGAGCGTTGGATCATTAATAAGACGAACGGCTCTTTTTTGAATGGAGTCGTCGTTGTGTAACAAATAACAAATAAAGACAATGGGTGTCCAAGATTTAAGTGTTATTGAAACCATAACATTGTCTAACAATTTTAAGGAAATATATTATTTTTTAATTTTAAGATTTTAAAAGTCACATCAGTTAATCTTTCTTCTGAGAATTCACATATTAGTCATAAAAAACTCAACCCTATAAAGAGTTTATAAAAATTTTGGCTTAATATCCCGAAATAGTAAATATTTTACGTGTGAGACATATAAATTGTTGTTTTATTCCTATATGGGATTTGGTCTGGAGTATGCTAGCGCGGTCTGGTTGCAATTTTACAAAGTATATGAGCGTACTGAGAATGTGTACAGACCAGCTTTTTGTATTATAGTACCTATAAAAAATATTCGCTTTTAGAATTGCTACAAAGGTTATCAAAATATTTGCAGTACTTTACATATTAGTTCTTTACCATCCACATACTCTTATTTGGATATGCGCTTTCTGTTTTCTTTTCTAGTGGGTGACATTGCAAATATTTTTTTACAAAATTAAATTTAAAAACACGCCATCGAACTTGTAACAAGTAACTTTTCTGTATACCTTTTTATGCTACCAAATATGATATGCATTATTCTTGAATGTGACTACAACGAAGCATTAACATAACCGTTAACAAGCGTGTTAGTATCCACATCACAAAATCTAAATTTGGAGCTGAAGTTAAGCTTTCATTAGGAAAATGGATTATAAATAACGTTGTGTTTCTTAGTTTGGATCCGGTTTGTGATCCGGTTTGTGATAAATCTTTTGTGTAAAATTCTGTTTTTATATTAAACAAATCTAGTTTATGTATTAATAGTAATATTTTTGTAACTTTTTTAAATTTATAAATTATTCCAGTAACTGAAGATCTGAAAGTATCCAAAGCTGTAAATAATTCTGGACAGTTTTTATTTGTGGCTCAATTTTTAGTTCTTCGCGGATGCTTTCGAGCAAGAAAAAGTTTATCACGATTCCGACATGGGTACCCGCTGAAAATGGCCCCCCAAAGTCCCAAAAATGAGTTTTTCGCAAATATCTGCCAATATATGCGAATCAGAGCATTTTTGTTCAAGCAAAAAATAAAGATCACCTCGAAATCTACAAAAATAGTCCTTACAATTTTTTTTGCAACACCAATATTTTTCGCAAAAACTGCCTTGGAAAAATCCATAACATTTTACACTGGATAGATGTGGCTTAACGGCTAAATATGTAGATGGACAAAACAATTTTTTATCAAGAAAGATGGTGAAGGAAATTTTCTGGGATCATTTAACACTTGCTAAAGTCTCATTATAAAAAAGAAATGTTAATAACAAACAATTTTTTTTAAATATTAATAAATTAATGGGATACTCTCAAAATATTATGAAAAAAAAAACTTTGACAGCTTTTTTTAATATTCTAGAAAAATCAGAATGACCCAAACTCATATGCAATGATAGGTACGGGTTTTTCGATTGCAATGAACTTTGAATAATTAAAAAATGTACATTATTGCCCGAGTAATGAAACAATTCGTCCGTCCGCTTATAGGTAAATTCATGAAGAGAGCGGCTTCTAGAGAGTGGCAGCTGAAATGAGGGGAGTTTTGGGTCCCGTTATCTCGAAAACAACCTTTTTTATAAAAAAATTATTAGGACCATTTTTGTAGATTACAAGGCGATCTTCATTTTTTGTCTCAACAAAAATTCTTCAATTCGCATATTTTGGCAGATATTACCGGGAAACCCATTTTTCGGACTCTGAGGGACTATTTTCAGCCCTTTCCCACTATTTAATGTTAATAAACTTTTGTTCGCTCGCAAACATACTCAAAGACCTAAGATTTGCACCGCAAGGGAAAACTGTACAGATCTATTTACAGCTTTGTTCCTTCATTTACTGGACTATTAGCCATAAAAAACTCAACTCTATAAAGAGTTTATAAAATTTTGGCTTAATATCCCGACGCAGTAAAGATTTTACGTGTAACACATAAATTGTTTTTTTGTTTCTATGTGGGATTTGGTCTGGAGTATGCTAGCGCGGTCTGGTTGCAATTTTACCAAGTATACGAGGTTACTGAGGGGGTACTATTGTACCTATAAAAAATATTCGCTTTTAGAATTGCTACAAAGGTTATTAAAATATTCGCAGTACTTTACATATTGGTTCTTTACAATCCACACACTCTTGTTTGGATATGTGTTTTCTGTTTTCTCTTCTAGTAGGTGACATTGCGAATATTAAAAAAAAAAAATAAATACACGTCATCAAACTCGTAGCAAACTTTTCTGAATACCTTTTTAGACAACCAACTATGATATTCATTGTTTTTAAATGTGATTACAATGAAGCTTTAACAAAAACGTTAACAAACGTGTTAGTATCCACATCACAAAATCTAAATTTAGAGCTGAAGTTAAGCTTTCATTAGGAAAATGGATTATAAATAACGTTATGTTTCTTAGTTTGGATCCGGTTTGTGATCCGGTTTGTGATAATTATTTTATGTAAAATACTGTTTTTGTGTTAAATAAATCTAATTTATATATTAATAGTAATATTTTTGTAGCTTTTTTGAATTTATAAATTAGTCCAGTAAGTGAAGACCTGAAAGTACCCAAAGCTGTAAATAAATCTGTACAGTTTTTATTTGTGACGCAATTCTTAGGTCTTCTCGGATGCTTTCGAGCGAGAAAAAGTTTATCACGATTCCGACGTGGGAACCCGCTGAAAATGGCCCCCCAAAGTCCCAAAAATGAGTTTTCCGCCAATATCTGCCAAAATATGCGATATAGAGAATTTTTGTTCAGACAAAAAATGAAGATTACCTCGAAATCTACAAAAATAGTCCTTAGCATTTTTTTTGCAAGACCAATATTTTTCGCAAAAACTGCCGACGAAAAATCCATAACATTTTACACTGGATAGATGTGGCTTAACGGCTAAATTTGCAGATGGACAAAACAATTTTTTATCAAAACGCAAGGTAGATGGTAAAGAAATTTTTCTGAGATCATTGAACACTTGCTAAGGTCTCATTATAAAAAAGAAATGTTAATAAGAAACCATTTTTTCAAAAAATATCAATAAATTATTGGGATACTCTCAAAATATTGTGAAAAAAAATTTGTCCGGTTTTTTAAATATTCTAGAAAAATCAGAATGGACCCAAACTCATATGCAATAATAGGTACGGGTTTTTCCATTCCAATGAACTTTGAATGATTACAAAATGTACAGTATTGTCCAAGTAATGGAACAATTCGTCTGTCCGCTTATAAGTAAATCCGTGAAGATGGTGGCATTCTAGCGGTAGTGTGGCAGCTGAAATGAGGGGACTTTTGAGTCCCGTTATCTCGAAAACTATCGATTTTTAGACAAAAATTACAAAGACTATTTTTGTAGATTACAAAGCATTCTTCATTTTTTGTCTTAACAAGAATTCTCCAATTCGCATATTTTGACAAATATTAACGGGAAACCCATTTTTCCGGCCTTGAGGGGCCATTTTCAGCCCTTTCCCACCTGTTAATGTTAATAACTTTTTTGCTTGAAAACATTCCCGAAGACCTACAAATTGCGGCACAAGGGAAAACTGTATAGATTTATTTACTGCTTTGTCCCTTCATTTATTGGACGGAATGAAGTTATTTCATATTAGTTATTTCCATCCAGGTCTTTCTATCCGTTAACTAACCGTATTGATAAACTTTAAAAATTTAACGAATTAACAGATAAATAATTATGATTAGCCATTATAATACAAATTTGATACAAAATTTGTGCTACTTTAACCAGTATTTTGCAATAGTATGTCGCACAAAACTATCTAAAACTGAAAATATTTACAATAAAAATAAAAAAATATTTTTTAAAGTTCAACTTCGTTTAAAGGGACTTCTAATTTAATCCAGCTTTATATAAAACAATAGTATTCTATAATTTAAACAATATCAATATTGTTGCAAAAAAGTTAAATCGCAAGAAACATACCGATTGATGATCAAATTCGGCTACATAGGATGGCGACCCAGCGGACACGTTATCTTCGTATTGAGAACGTTGAATGGCTTGCCATCTCCTTTGTTCCCAAATTTGAACATCAACCTACACAATAAGAAAAGGGACTTGTTTTCGTAAATTCGCCGATAAAATAAATATAAAATAGAAAGTTTGGGGGAAAAATTCAATCACTTTAATTTGCAGTGGTAAAATGACTTTTTCTCGTAACCTAATATAAATATCAGTATTTTATAAAAATTTTGAATTAACTTCTACATTGTATCCCGTTAAATAAAGTTTGACTTAATTTACAAAATTTTCTGGCACTTTAAGGCCGCTGTCAGAGTATCACCGTATACCGTATTCGGTAAAATTTATTTTCGGTCGTTAACGGGCGAAAGAGATCTGTCGAACGCTATGGTCAGGGTTGTATCGTTTTTTACCGAATATAAGTTTTTTGAATTTAATTCCAGCGATTCTGTGTTTTTAAATTATTATTATTTTACTTTAAAGCTAAACAGAATGGATTTGCAAGTGTTACTAACCGCAGAAACAAGTACCGCCGTCAAGCTGCTATAATTAAAAAAAGAAAGAAATATCATGTTAATGATATCTTCAGATCCAGGAAAATGCTCTTTTTCAACAGTTATTAGAATAGCCGGAAAAGTATTTTGGATATATGACAATGAGTAATGAAACATGCTGCTACATATTAGAAGGAATTCGAGATGTAATTAAAAAACAGTCAAATTTTCGTGAATTTATAACACCAGATGATATGAAAGGCTAACCAAACTAAACTAATAAATTTTTTGCAATTCACCATTTTCGGAAAGGCACTATTTGTCAACCTCTTTAAAATCGGTCAAATACTACCGAAAAAAAACAAATCAATTTGAATTTGTCCGATGACAGATATTTTCGGCCGAACGTATCGGTCAGAATCGGTTGCACTGTGACCAACCTATAACGTCCTATAGAATTTAATTTACCACAGACATCAGTCAAATACTGCCGAAAATAAATTCGGCCGAATACTGTGCTACTCTGACCGCAGCCTAACACTTACCTTTTAACATGGTACAAAGTGCTGTTGTTGCTCGCAACAACGTCTTTCGAATAAAAGTTATCTACCAGATTTCGTAAAATGGTTGTCATGCTTTTTAGACCAATTAAGCTTTAAAAAGTACTACACACACTTGTTTGGTCATTAATTAATCATTTGTTGTACTTAGTTTGGAGCTTAAAATTAGGTTTTTAGGAAGTATATTATTTACTTTTTGGCTAACATTCTACATACAAATAAATTCTTAATATAGATAATTAGCTAATTTTATAAAGTCATTTAAAATACATTTTTGTTTGTCAACCATTTTTTCCCTAAGTGGTCTAGTTTCATTCATTAAACCAAAAATATAACATGGAACAACGTCTAACTAGAATGAGGGGCACTAGCACACTAGCAAACCCCAAGATAACGTCCAAGCTGCCGTGGGAGTGTCAAAAAGAACTGGAAGTCCTGTATGTAGAACGCAACAGGGTAACTCTCCTGTGGATACCAGGACATTCGGGAATAGAAGGCAACGAAAAAGCGGATGAGCTGGCAAGACAGGGATCATCCACACCGTACTTTGGACCAGAACCTGCCCTTGGAGTGACCAAAACCACAGCACGAGGGCAAGCCAGGAAATGGATCCAAAACAAACACGAGGGATACTGGGGAGCCTCAGTAGAATAAGACATGGAAAAAGCTTTATAAGGGAGGCCAACGAACGAAGAAAGAACTACTCAAACAGAGTAGGAAAAGACTTCGCATAACAGTAGGGGTGCTAACAGGGCACGATAACCTGAGAGGACACCTGCATAAGATAGGCTCATATAATGGGGACCCAAGTTGCAGAATGTGCGACGAAGGGGAAGAGACAGCCTACCATATCCTGTGCAAATGAAAAGCGTTAAATTACAAAAGACAGGCATTATTTGGGCAACCGAAAATAAGCCCACAGGAATATAACCACCAATCAGCCTTCGGGTTATACAGACTCGTAAAAGGAACAAGACTAATGGAAGGATTGGTATAACAGATAATGGGAGATTAGGCACAAAAAGCCCAAGAGGCTTCGCTGCCTCCGGTAGTAAATTTAGACGGCTCCTAGGGAAGAAGCAGAAAAATAAGAAAAAGAACTAGAATGATGGAATGCAGTATAAGGAAAAGTGTACAAAAAATCCATGGCGCCTCCATAAAGAAAAAAGAACTGATATTGTGCTTAAATAAGAAATTTTATGTGAGTAATATCAGTGACAAATATAATTGTTTTTTGTGGTATTAAACTAAACAAGCTTTTTGATGCCTTAATCCAAAATTAGTTGAAGGACCTGTGAAAGAGATATTTGCATTACTCTGCGCTTGTTTTCCAAATCAAGTTTGGAGACTGGCTTGGGAAATTGAATACTGAAATGAAGGTTACTATTGTCAGTAAAACTATTAATTGGTATAATGGATAAATGAAAAAGATCGTTAATTTAAAGTAGGAATAGAGTTGATGTCAGTAGTAAGCTTTTTTCTATCCTAGCTTAACTTGGTAGGTCTTTTAATTAGTTAGAAACATTTTATGCTTTTTAATTTTATTAATAAATATAAAAATATTTCTGGATATTTATTAATAAAAAATATTTTACAATTAAATAAAAATACTTTGCAAAATAGTAGTACAAAATACACAAGTTTTGCAAGTGTGAATTTTATTTTTAAGCAAAAAAAAAAGAATTTAATAGTGTTTTGTTATAATATTGTATCTACCTTAAGACTATACGCGCAAAAGGTAATGTTAAAGTCAACTTTTATTTAAACTAATTAAAAATGGGTTCTTTTACATATTTAATCTTTTCAACGGACAAAGTATATCCAAGGAAAATAATTATTACCTTATTGTAAACTCAGGCTCCCTTTTTCATATGCACAGATAATGCTACTTGTTGCCGCACAAATAATTTATTGGTATTATGTGGTGTTATAATTTTTAAAGAAACCTATTTTAAAAGCTAAGTATACTGAAACAAGTTTATTAGATCTAGTTGCCACAGAAATTGAAAGCTCGTAATAAATCGGTTATTGTCCGATATTTAATATTTTTTTCTTTTATATAAAAAACACAAGGGTGGTTTAATAAGTAGTAAGAACTGTGCAGAATCTCTATCTGTTAGTATGTTACCCTGCAAGCAAAATGAATTTAATTTCTAACGTTCATGTTTGGCTTAGAACTTTCCACACCTGTATAAAGTCCGCATCATCAGGTTGTTTTTTATTAATAGTTTTATTTAAAATTTGACTTTAGCATCGAGATGAAAATAAACAAAAAAAATTGCAGTCACGTGATTCTCATCTGTTAGATTTTATTTTTGGTCTAAAAAAATTCTAAAAGTAGTGTTGTTTTTGAAAATATCAAAAACAGTTTTTGTTCCAAAATAAGAGTTAAACAACCTTCATAAAACTTTTTAGTTTTGACAAGGCTTCATTTTAAACCCTTTATCTTTGAAGTAGTGCCATAATAAATGTATGTTTGTTTTTGTAAAAAAACCAAATGGGGCTATTAAAATTTGGGCAGGTCATGCAAGATTTATCTGCTTTTGATCCTGTACAAGCTAACTTCATAAAATATATATTTTTAAAAAGGTAGTTTGTGTCTAAAAGTAATACTTTTTAATATTAGGAAAATAGTTTAATAATCAAATTTCAAAAATAGTTTATTATTAATTAAAGAGGTGGCATTTTTAATGCGTCTATTTTTTTATGATTTTTTTAATTAAAAAATTTGTATATTAGTTTTTTAGGTAGACACTACCTTTTTAAAAATATATATTTTACCTAAATTTTTAAGATCACTGTCTTAATAGTGCATGATAAATGCAATTACTTGTATATTTATTGAAAATCATCCCTACCTCGGATTTGTTTGGAGTTTTAAAAACAGAATAATATCAGAATATGACAATTTCGAATTTTAGGCGAAAGATTTTATTCACCCCGGTGTAAGAAAATGAATTTTTGTAAAAGGCGAAATATTTTCAATAGTTCTAAATAACCCAATTTCTTTTTTTAAAGTTGTTAACCAACATGATCATTTTACTAAGCCGCTTTTTAAGTATAACTAACACTGCTAATAATTATATTTATTTTAACAATCATTTCATTAGTATCAATTTTAATCAATACGGCTTCTAAGGCCACTTTTAAGTGCAGTCACTCTATCCACTTACCTTTGTAAAGGACTAAGCAAACTAAAATGATTATTAAATTTGCATTCATTTTAGAGCTTTTTCATGTCTCTAAACACAAAATATTTTATCACATGTTTTTAATTTTGCCGAACACGATACGCATTTTTTAAACAGAAATAAAACCTAAGCTTCGGTTCGGTTTTTAGATTTAAATAATGAAAAATATTACTTTCGAGTTTCTTTGCTGCAAATGCTAAATGACGTAATTAGAAGTCCTTTTAAACAAAAATTATTTAAATTTTCCGAGCGCATTTTGAAAAAAAAAAAAACGTAAAAATGAAAAAAAAAAAGTAAAATACGTACTTCAATTGCTTAGATACATTATATTTTTTGCTTATGCCTATTATAAATTTTTAAATATAAAATCTCTATGCTACGTAAGGCCACGCGAACTAGTTGCTGCGTGTTTTTTTGTAAATTAAAAATTAGAGGCATGCTCATAAAATAATAAACCAACTCATATTTCTTAAAGTAAATAGTTCTTTTATTCATACGAGGATATATTTTTACTTTGTAATTTTGTCATGTTTATAAAATTATTATATACGCTTTTTAACAATAACTTTGAAAATACTGGGTTGCTTTTAAGCACTTTATACCTGTTACACTGTTCCAAATGATTTTGCAATGACTCTACTGATTGCTGGCCAAAAAAAGCTAAACCCTTATCAGATTTTTTACAAAATCGAGTTACATGGCGTAAATTTTTAGTGTGATCAAGATTACAATTATAGTTTTTAAATTCTTTAATGTCATTTTCAAATGTATCTTCCAATTTTAATGAAAAACAACCATCCACTACTTTTTTAAGCTTTCGAAAACTTTTACAAATTTAAGACAGCCTATTTCGCATATAGCTCGTAATTTATCAACATTATCGATTAGTCTTTTGCATTGATTGCCTTCAAAACTTAAAGATCCATGGGTAAAAGACCTTTCTACATTACAGATTTTAGCCCACTTCAAGCTTACACTCTTAAAATCTATCAGCATTTTATCAAATAAAGTGTTGACTCTACCCAATAACAAATGCAATTCGGGCAGTGGAATAAACTCTATGATTTCTTTATGTGAATCCAATGATAAAAAAACGGAAAAATTAATGCAACTTTTATAATCCTTGTATTGATTTTAATTTTTTTCTTTTAGATACCGATTCTTCATAATTTTCTTACATTATTTGATCGTTCTGGAATTTCCACAAAGATTTAATTAATTAGAATGTAAATTGCATCATGTACATAGGTAAGAACTAGAATGAGACATTAATCAAGCCAAAATATTCGCTTCACAGAATCATTGATATACGCGAAAATTTGATGTGTCTAAGACAGAAATCGGCAACATGAGGCATTTTTGGCGGCCCGATGGCCGTCACTTGCCTACAGTTTGTTTTTTATATAGAGAGATAATGTTTTTAGTCAACAGAATAAATTTATTTGGATTTTTTTTATAATTTTACGTAGACCTATTTCCTAATTCTAAATTTAAGTAAATAAATTTATGGTTATTTTTTAACCTGAAAAAGTTATTACGCAAACGTGCATGGACTAGACTAGAGTAAGAAACTAAAGTTCGCTTGGTCACCACTCTGTCTGCTGTGATCAATTGAAATATTATTTTCTTATACATATGTTTCTTTTATTTTACTTTCACTTTTGGAAAATGTTTTTAACCTTTGTTAATATGTACGATTTAAACAAATAAACATGTATTTCAACTAAAATGTACAATGTCCACTATTATTCCATAACTTCTTTGTGCCATATTGTGGGTATCAATAATAAATCAAATGTTTTTTTAATTTATTGAAAAAAATTCGTTATGTTAGTAATTTTGTACTGATAAAGTTTAAAAAACAATAACAACTTACCGAAACAGGTTATTCTTATAAATAAAAAATACGAGTATCTTTTAACAAATAATTTATAAGAAATTAGTTTTTCTATGTTTCTTGTATGTGCAGCCCCCAAGCCTTCACAAAATTTTAATGTGGCCCTTCAAGCTTCAAAGTTGCCGACCCCTGGTCTAAGACATTGAAGTATGCGTTTTTGTATTTTTGCCATTTTTACGCTTTTTAGATTTTTTCAAAATGCGCTAACATTTGCGGCAAAAAAACTTAGAAGTAAAATTTTTCATCATTTAAATTAAAAAAACCGAACCAAAAGCTTATTGACCATTCCTAAATCCGGTAAAATTTTAAGCCCTATAATGCAAAGCCTGCTCTGAGTAGCTCTTAATATTTGCCAACCCATCCTCATACATTGAATTCTATTAAAACTTAACTGACATCGTACTAGTTAATTTAAACCCTCTACAAGGGTTTTACATTTAAACTATCTTAGCGGATACCGCTCCTAATTACTTACCTGTGCGTAGGCAGCTCCGTAAGCCCCAAACTGATTAAAAACAAATGGGTTAAGGAGACTCATGTTGCCGGCCATCTGCTGCATACGTCTCAATTGTCGTTCTTTTCTGTATCAGCGAATTTTACTACTAGGCTGGAAGAAGCTCCCTGAAACAATGGAAAAATATATAAACAAGAGTATAAAATAAATAGGCTTACACTGCACCTTATAACAAAAATCTATTAAATAAATCTGTTTTTTTTTCGTAACCATAGAGTGTGGTATCCAAAACTGGGCTTACATTTTACTTGTATTTATGTTAAAAGTTCTGATTGCTCCATCTTCATAATTTTTATTATTTTTGAAATAACCCTGAGGGACTTTTAATGGGACATTTAATTGTTTCTATTTACGGTGTCATCCAAAAATAAATTTAAGATTTTAATACATTTTATATTCCGTAAGCAAAGAAATTATTATACGGTACTGGTGAGACTTTCTATAAAATAACAATAAAATGTCCCACCTATAAGTCGCTAAGGTTATTTTGAGAAACACAGTTAAAAACCTTATGAAAATCTAGCATCGCAAGTTTTGAAATACAGTTCAAAAAAATGTTCCAATTAAGGGTGAATTCATGTTGATCTCAGAAATAACATATTTAAATTTGAAAAATATTTACCAAAAACTAATTTGGTTTAGAGTTGCAGCACTTTAAAATGGGGCTAAAATTATATTTCGCAGCCAGGATTGTTTCGTTTTAAACATTTTGTTTTAATCAACTGTTTTAAACATGTTTTAAACATTTGTTTGGGTTTAAAACACTTAAATTAAACAAGCGTTTTTTATTTTCTTTATTAATAAAATGAATAAAAATGAGAAAAATTCTCAAATACATTACACAAACTTTTTAACATACATATTGTTTATTTATTAATAATAGTAACACAGAAAAATGGAAAACAAACCATTTTGCATACAAGAGTTGAAGAGTTAACAAATATCTCAAACAGTTTCAGTCTCACAGTCATCTTGTAATCTAAGTCATCAATCTGATATCTGATTATCAGTCACGTCATCATCATCATCGATGATTGTTATTGCAATAGCCAACTTGCTAGTCTTGGGTAGTTCGCGAATAACCTAGGTGGAAAGAGCGCTCTTTTAGGTGAACTACGCGAACTAGTTCGCTGAGGATCCCACTCTTAGTTCATTTACCTAACTCATAACCTCCATCAAGACGACCGCACCTAAGAGCTTTTTACAAAATCCCATTTACAGCACTACATGCATATGTTTTAGTAATGATAAAGCTTTAATTCCGTAGTTAAAGCAGGCACCTCAATATGGCTTAGACTCAAATTGAGGCTTCCTGAAATATTAAAAAACAAAAAACACTTTCGATTGTAGAGTCTAATGCTTCGCATTAGGAGTCGTGCAAAAGAACTAGCGAACTAAAAGCACGTACTAGTTCGCAATAGGACATCAAACTAAATTGAGCACCCTTATGGCGAACGATTGCGCCATAAGGAGCGCCCCGTAAATAGTCTGAGGTTTCCCTAGGCCGATAGCTGCTCATTGCAATTGGTTTTCCTATTTCGGGGATTCACCGGCACAGCCTCACGGCGGCGGAGCGACGTAGTTCGGAACAGCTGATGGCGACAGTTTAGTACAAAGTCGGACTTTAAATAAAGTATCTATTATTTAGTAAGTAAGTAGAATAATAGATCATTCAATTAATATTATTTTTAAGAAAATATGATATAAACAATGTTTTTTTATAAGTTTTATTTGTTTAAAACATAAAATTTAAAAACAAAAAAAACATGTTTAAAACAAAAAAAAAACCGTTTAAAACAAAAAAAAACATGTGTTTTGTATAAAATTAAAAAATACATGTTTTTTTAACCTGTCGCAGCTCTTGCTCCGTGCTAAAAACTTTGACACTTGATTTGTCATCTGGATTATGTTGTATCATTCGTATCGTAGTTATCATTTGTAAGAAAAAATCGAATTCGTGATCCGATAAATAGGAATCGATTCCCGGGATTCGATTTCTTTTTTCCTTAAAAAAAATCGTGAGTCGTATTGGTGATTCGATTTCTTTAAGAGAATCCGGATTCGTGAATCGATTCCTTTTTTAAAAGATCCGTCCCAGCCCTGTTATTAACCTAAATAGTAGGAATAGATCTATAGTGTTTAAACTCCTTAGGATGTCTATAGAATCAGCTAAAAATAAAATACTTACTTTTTTATGATTTATAAGTAAACAACGGCATTTAATGATTTTAAATGATACAGAGTGAACTAAATTAAAATTAAACAAAGAAAAAACCAACAAGAAATATTAGAATGTAAAAAAATGGCTTTTTTAACAATTATTTTTAATACAAACATGTATGCACACAACAAATTAGTAAATTAAAGCAAAGTACTTGCTTATTGTAAAATATTAAGTATTTCCTTCAATTTTAGGCCTATGTTTTGTATACTCCAAACAGTAACATAACTGGTTTTTCTAGTAGTAAAAAAGTCTTTGGTTAAGTTTTTTTTTTAATTAATTTAAAATAAATCAACTCTTACCACGTATACCTTCTTTAGGTAAAAGACGTCAAAAAAACTTTTATAAGTATAAAAGTTTAACACAGAGTAGCATAAAAAAGTTATTTTGTTTTAAATATGGGGAAGGTTTCGCAGCTGGCGTCATATTTTAGGCTCAGAAATTTCCGTACCTCTTAAAGACACCCTGTATACAAAAAATTACTTCATAAGAACAACTGTATATGTATAGTATTTTGGTTAGTTATAACAAATAATAAGCTTTTAAGGCATATGTTCTACATACTTAAAACAGTTACGGCCGAGTGATGATCGCGTTGTTAAATTTAGCAATGGACTTAGCAATTGTTAAAAGTTAACAACGGTTTAGAATGTTTAACAAAACGTCATTGTCAGTGTTATTCAATGATTTTAGTAGGCAACCTGTCAAAATCTGACATTTTGTTAAACATTCTAAACCGTTGTTAACTTTTAACAATTGTTAAGTCCATCACTCGGCCGTTAGATTACTAGCTTTTCTGGCAATAAAAAAGCTGTTACCTGATTTTGTTAAACTTTTGGACCAAATATAGTCGAAAATTGATTTGGGAAACAGCTCTATGCCTGGTTAATATTATCAAATATTGCAGTTTTCACAAATTCTCCTAAGCTCAAAAATACTTCCTTCAAAATATCAAAAGAAATAATTCTGTGCTTTGAAGGCTTTGTTGTGCTAAACATTTCGGCTTTTCAAATAAAACCTAATATCTTTTGAAAAACTGTCTTTGAAGTTACAAGCGTATTTACCTATTTTCAACTTTATTGCTACTTATGTCGCGTTATTCAATATTTTTAATATAAAGCCTTTTTAGGGATCCCATATTTATTGGATATGAAATAAAATGTATAAAACATCTAAGAAAAATATATATTTCAAACTGGACAAAAAATTAGAATTATATTTCACATTAAACAAAAACATTTAAATCTATCTGTGAGGTGGCCCTACTAAAAATTGAATACACGGAAAGCATATTTTTTTATTTTAGATCTACTTTTTTGCGAATTGCACTTTATATCGAAATACTTTGTTTGGTCCGCTTTTTTTTAAATTGCTGTCTTTTTTTATCTTACGTAATTTTAGTATAATTATGGCAAAATCATTTTAAAAAAAGTGCCTCTTGTTGTGCCTTTCATTAAATTTTTATTTATTTTTAGTTTTAATGATTTATTATTTTAATTTCTTATTTAGTAGATGAGCTGAAAGACATTTTAGAGTAGGTATTTAAGGAACTTATATAAATATGAAAACTTGGTCAATGGTTCTTTTATAATATCTAAACACAAAAAAGCAGACCTAGCTAAAAGAGTGCGGAGCACTGAGATTTTAACACAGCAACATTTGTATACAAAAAGAACTATTGTCAAAGAGGCAGATTAATTCGCTGGAACATTGATCAAGAACGTGATATATAAGAACGAGTGAACACCGGTATGGGTAGGTGAAGGTGCATGTAAAAGCATATATCGGCCGCTGTCTTAGCCGAAAGATCTTGAAATTTAAGCTGAAGTAAAAATTTATTTAAAATTAATTAAATTGGTCCCAGAGGATATGAAATAATGTATAAAACTAAGAAAAATAATAATTTAAAATAACTAAATTTATTTATTTAATTTAATAAATAATAATTTAATATTATATTGAGCTCCAAAATATAGTAACGACTCATTATGCTGTAAGTCACGTGGTTTGCGAAGCCAATCGTATCGAAATATCTTTCCGGGTTGCGGCAATATTACCCTTTCTGCACTTTTATCTTACGTAATTTTAGTATGATTATGGCAAAATCATTTTAAAAAAAGTGCCTCTTGTTGGCCGTTTTACTAAATTTTTATTTATTTTTAGTTTTAATAATTTAATATTTTAAGTTCTTATTTAGTAGAAGAGCTAAAAGACATTTTGGAAAAGGTATTTGAGGAACTACGAAAACTTGGTTAATGGTTCTTTTATAATATCTAAACACAAAAATGCAGACCTAGCTAAAAGAGTGCGGAGCTAAACCGGTACTGAGATTTTAACACAGCAACATTTGTATACAAAAAGAACTATTGTCAAAGAGGCAGATTAATTGCTGGAACATTGATCAAGAACGTGATATATAAGAACGAGTGAACACCGGTATGGGTAGGTGAAGGTGCATGTAAAAGCATATATCGGCCGCTGTCTTAGCCGAAAGATCTTGAAATTTAAGCTGAAGTAAAAATTTATTTAAAATTAATTAAATTGGTCACCAGAGGATACATGAAATTATGTTTTATTAACTGACTTAAAATAAGTATAAAAAGATAACTAAAATTTATTATAACTGTTTTTATTTATAAGGTAAATAAAGGTAATATCTTTTTAATTATTAATATCGACTCCAAAATACTCAGTAACGATCTCATGAGTGCTGTAAGTCACGTGGTTTGGCGAGAGCCAATCGTATCGAAATATCTTTCAGCCGGGTTAGCGGCCAGTATTCCCCCTCTTCTGCACTTCAAGTTACCCCCCGCTGTTCACTTGCACTTATGTATTACGTTCTTGATCACCTGGCAGGTAGAAAATACAAATATGCAAAACGTTATATCTCTTTGACAACAGGTTCTTTTGTAAAAAAAATGATACTCTGGCAAAATCTCAGTGTGTCGGTTTAGCCCTGCCAGGACTGCGTTTTAATATTTAGATATTATTAAAGAACCATTGCACAAGTTTTTATAGTGCCTCAAATACCCATTCTAAAATGTCTACGAGCTCTGGGACTATTATATTTTATTAAATATAGTATATTAGTGTAATTAGTAAGTTAGCTGGCAAATATACTGTCTTGGTAAGTATTCAAATTGGGCATAGAACTTTTTAAAAGATATTTACAAGTATCTACGATGCACAAAATTTCACATAGGGAGGATTGTTGGTAATGGAAAATGTAGACTTAAAAAAAAAGTGAACAGAGCTCCAGATACTTTAGCAGGTTATTGTTAAACGTGGCTTTTAAAAGTTCGAACACAGTTCGAAGAACGACAACTTAGATTGTTTTATAGAGAATGCTTCTCCCCCACCGGATCAAAAATAAATCAGTGTATAAAAACATGGAAATAGAGTTAAAATTCAATCTGTTCAACCTTTAACTGTAGGAAACAGGCAGTACAGAGTCAGAATATCCACTACAGAGCTTTTTTTTTTTGTTTTTACCTAACTAAGAAAAGTACCTTGAGTATCTTGACAATTCCTACATCATTGCTCTTGACCTATCAAAAGCTTTGACCAGGTCTGGCATGAAGCGCTCCAGTCTACCCCCAAGACTTTGTGCTTGATTTCCGTTTTTTTTAAATATATCTAATTCTTTACTAAAGGGTTTTTTTTTAAAGAACGAACCAGATTTTGAAAGTCCTGTTTCACAGGCCCAAAATTATCTTTTAATATCAAAAACCGTCATGTTTGCTATTGCTAGAAATATCTGCCAATTCTTTTTTTGGGGAACCTTTTAAAAAATTACAGAAAAAATCCGTTTTATAGCTGCGGTTTCCCAAAAAGCTAGGATTTTTTGGTGTTCCTCCTAATCTGGACACATTATGTGTATCTCAGATCAGGCCTAAAGTACTGTTCCCCTGTCTGGTAAATGGCTTCATAACTTTTAGCATTCTTGATTCCATTTAAAGAAGAGTCGTTCGCTTTTGACAGTTCTCACTGTCACTGAGTTAGGTATTTTATCGACTTTTGTTTTGAACAGTTAGCCAGTATAATTTCTTATTTTACAGTTTCTAGTAGAATATCATTTATCAGTCTAATTTATTTATTTATTTACAACTTTAGGACACTACAGAACTGTGTTCCAAACAGCATCCACTTTTACATTATGGTATTGAGTTTATGGAAATTTCAAAAAAATAAATTATCAAAAAGATAAAAATAATAATATTTGTAATTATATTTACAAAAAAACGCGCACAAAAATCTTTTAAAATTTGACTTAAAAGTTGCTAACGTAGGGGGGAAAAACTCGATATTCATAATAATTATTACATCGATTTGCATTTAATTTAAAGGAGTGTTGCATCCCAAATTTGTTCTTTGGAATGGTATGTTAAATAATTCGTGATTTCTAAATTCTCTTAAAGGTACGTTAAATTAATAAAGATAAAAAAAAGGGGGTCTATTTGATTATTAATAAGCTTAAAATAAAAAATAAATCAGTCATTTGTCGTCTTTCGGCAAATTCGATCTTATTATCTCTGATCTAATGAATTTCTTTACAGTTTATTTGCAAGTGTCTTGAATTTTGTATGCTCCTTTATAAAAAAAATACTAGAATGTAAAACCTTCCTTCTGCAGACCTTACCTCTTCAAACCTCCAATTCTTTAAGTGCCGTGTAAATTAACTGCCTCTTACTTTACTTAAGATACTAATATCACTTAGGCTTTAAGCGTTGGTAAACTCTCGAAAAGAGCTTAAGGTGGTTTGCAACGAGACAACCCAAGACTCAAAAGAACATCGACCAATGCTTCCTAAACGTGTACGCAAATTATTAAATTATATTTTTTATTACCTTTTTTTATTTTACTTAGAATGTTTGCAGAGCAGTCGGTAATTCAATTAAAATATTTAAAAAACCGTATTCAATTACTTCTCCGTAATTGGATTACTTTAATTCAATTACTTTCCGGAAAAGTTAATTGTATTTGGATTATCAATTAATAGCATAATGTATTCGTAATTGGTAATTGATTCTTCATGAGTTACAAGTAATTCAATTACTTGGAAATTAATTAATTACTTATAAAGCAATTGAATGGCTTAGAAATTAATTTAACTACCTAATAAATAACTTAATTACTACGAAAAACTCAGTTATCTTTCTTTATGGAATACCTGCCGGAATTTTGGCCAGCCAGAAAGAGCATCTTGAAACACGGCGGGCCGCTTTGAATCCGGTGAACGCCGCCTTCGCCTCCGCGCCGTTTTGGTATTTTTAATTGATGCTTATCACCATCGTTTTTATACTTTTTTTGTGAAAATATCCGTTAATGTTTGGGATGTTGAACTTGCCGACAAGCAGTTTGAATAGTGTGACGTGCGCGTATGATGCATATTAGTATAAATATTTGATTTGTTTAGTGTATCGTAAATATTCAATTACTTTTACTTTTATTTTATAATTGAATTACTTTTAACAAACATGCTAGTAATTGGTAATCGTAATTTACTACTATTTAGAAGAGAAATTGGTAATTGTAACTGAATTACTTTTTTAAAGTAATTGCGACAGCTCTGAATGTTTGTAAACTGTAAAACAATGTAAGCGTAAAATTTTGAAAATGTCATTTATAAACATTTAACGTTTTAAAACGAACTAAAGCAAGATATAGCCCAGTTGTTTTGCTTTTTTATTTTCCCATAAACCTTCAATACAGTTAAATAAAACCTAAACTGCCATAAAACTTTTATCGGTCGCATAACTCCACATCGGAAAAAATGTGATCTTAAATGTCTAAAAAGCAGTTTCAAAGTAAATCCAGCACTGATCCTTTGCAGCAAATCAATTGGCGTGGCTCGAGGAAAGGACGACGGGGAAAATAAGAAGAAGTTGGGATGAACAATATCCTTTTCTGACAAGGGATAATATTACAGGGGTGGACTATATTAAACATATATTTTGTATTAATTATTTATTAAAATCGTGCCTGAAATATTTAAAATAATATTTTTGAAATGGATACAAGAATAACATATTCAGTGCCTTCATTAATATCCGTAAACCACGTGATCACGCGATTTTGGTTTGTAATAGTGGCTCCACTGCTTGGTTTCTTTCTTATTAACAATGATGAAAAGATTGAGAAAGTTCATAAATTTTGCCTACATTTATTTTTCTTTATGTAACCATTTACCAGTGTCTAAACTCCAAACAAAGTGGAAAATGTGTTAATCAAAATAACTGATTATAGTAACCTCCTAAACTGTTACCAAATTCGAAAAATCGGAATCAGTGCAGGTTAGTGCAAAATTAGGCTTGGCAACACAGCATGCTCTGTTTGACAGTTAACTTAACTAAAGCAGCCATTGTTGGCGTTGGCGTTATTTGGTTTTTGGATAGTTTGTTGAAGAATTTTTATATTTTCTTGACCAAATTATTTTCAAAACCTTAACAAGCTTAAAAAAGTTTTTTTGAGGACTTCGCATATTTCGAGTTTTAAAGGTAAGTTACATGTGTTTTTGTTATAGAGGTTACGTAAATAAAACTGTTTTTTTTACTTTTAGAAAACGTTTGAAATGTGGACTGCGGAAAAAGATGCGTTTATAATAATGGTACATTTTAGAAGTGCAACTCGTAATGAGGATAAAACTTGGTCATATTCTCTTCAAAGTTGCATGAACCAGTTTAGCGAAAGGTTTGCTGACAATCTTGTTGAGTACGAAACATTTGTTGATCACAGACATGTGCTAATTAATCGCTTTGAAAAAAGAATTGCATTTATAAGGAAAAGTCCACTGGAAGGCCTACTGTGCTTACAGAACGTGTTCTTGATGATATAAGTGCCCGAATGGAGCACAGTCCTAACAAATCGGTGGAGTAGTTGTCTACTCAGACCGGTAAGAATACTATTTTAAATAAAAATTAAAATTTATGTTACCAGTGCCATACATTTTTTTAAGGAATGTCTTGGTACTTACTGCAAAGCACTAACCAAAAAATTCAATATGCATCGATATAAGGTCACAGTATTGCAAGAACTTCTTCCACCAGATTTTCCAAAGAGAGTGCAGTTTTACCAATGGTTTAATGAGATTTTTAACAATAAGGATGTTTTAGACCGTACTTTTTTTCTTTGATGAAGCTTGGTTACATTTGTCGAGTTATGTTAATAGTTAGAACAATTGAACTTGGGCCACGGAAAATCCACATACCCTTATCGAAACTTCATTTTTGATTATTATAATATTTTTTAAATAATTGGATTTTTTTTTAGATTGTTTCGTTTTAATTCCTTTAAGCATGTAATAACTATTCATTTTTTTATTATGTAATAATTGACGTACAAAAACACCTATGTAGTGTAACTTATTACCAATGTATGTCAAGTGGTTTTATTTTAATTAATTTAAACAAACTCTGTGAACTACGAGTTAACGAGACTTAAATTTTCCTATTTATTTTAATTAACGAAAATCCAAAGATATACTGAAAATTAAAACAGATCTACGCTAAACCAAACATTCTTTCTACTTAAATCTAGCAAATTAAATTATTGACAAACAAGAGACTAAAAACTAAATGCATGCAAAAATTATCCAAATGGCTGTAATAACTTGGTTCAAATTACGATAACTTAAAAACATAATAAATGATAAATTTTCTAACCTTAAAAAAACAAATGTTTTTGACATTTAAATATCGATATTAAAATTCACGGAGCCAATGAATATTTCTAGGGATATTCTATTAAATTTTGTGCAACCTTTGAATAGGCAACCCGCAACATTTTTGGTAACGTGGTTTACGGACATTAATGAAAACCCTGTTCTTCTTAAAATAATTTGGTTTACTTATTGATTAGGTCAAACCCGGAGGTAGTGACACAACTAATGACGGAAAAACGACCCGAGGATTGTTTTAAAATTATAAAAAATTAACAAAAACTACTAGTATTAAAAAAAACTTCTTTTTGATCTCCTGTTTTATTTCAAACACTGCCATCTCGTTTTGAAGTGGATACTGAAGCCTTTGATAAATACACTTCAAAAACAGCAAAACATTCGTGCAATCATGTTCATGGATCTCAGATTATTTTAACAGCAATTTTGGCCGATAGCTCAATTCTTATAGAAGGTTTAGGAATATAGGGTAGGCCTCCTATTTGTTTTGTACTTGCTTTTAATTTTGTTTTTGTTGGTTAGTTTATTGAATATTATATATTATATTCATAATTTTTAGTTATTTTTTTTGAAAATACCATTTTATCCTGGTTCAAACGCTGTATTATTCTTAATATTTTCCGGTTTATTTTAAATTAATTCAAGACTCCGTCTCTGACTGAACGAAGAAACGCTCCGTCGCCCAAGCAAATCTATTAGAAATCGTTAAATCCCAAGTTCGAAGGAACGCCATCCAATTCTGTTGGATGCCGCCGCTTTGCAAAGGCCCAACAGACAACCTGTTATTGAATGCCCAGGGTTACTGATTGTCAAGAATCCGCGCAAAACGTCGCAAATACCGCACAATAAAATGTATTAAATCCTCCGAAATGCAGCGAACCGTTCAAAAGAAAATTATTTGGTAGAGACAAATTGAAAAGTAATTTGACAGTCGCAGAAAAACTTTAAAAGGTAGTAAAAGTTGATTTTTAAACAACAAATAATAATTTTGTTGAGTGATTGGAATATGTAAAATGTATTTTTTATTTCTAAGTAAGCTTAAAACTGAAATACAGGAACAAGAAATAAATAGAGTGAAATTTGTGACTTTTACATATTTATAGTAGGAGAACTGGTAGACATTTTAAAGTAAAGCACTATAAAAACTTCTAAAATGTTTTTTTATAATATCTAAACAAAAAAATGCAGACTTGGCTGAGGAGTAGCCGTGCTCAACCGGCATTATTAGATTTGAACAGAGCAATATTTATAAAGAAAAGGAACTATTGTCAAAGAGACAGATCATTTTGATGATACATTCTACCTGCCAGGTGATCAAGAGCGAATATGTATATAAGTGCGAGTGAGCAGCAGTATGGGTAAGTTAAAGTGTAAGAGAGAACGTATATCAGCTGAAAGACGTTGCGGTTCAGTGAGTGCAGAAATTCATAAAATAGGGCAAAATGAATTATTTAACTTATTTAACATTAAGTTAACTCAATTTTAACGAAGCAAACTTTTAAATTATCGGAGTAATTGTAAAATTAATGCCGGGTTGCAGTGTTAACAACGGTCACCACTGAAGTAAAAAAAAAAAAATTAAATATACAATACTTTAGTATACCAAAAGATGAAAGAGCTAACAAGTGGATTGATTTCTGTGAGCTTAAAAAATGTAAAAAGGGTGTGTTTGTTTTGAAAATTTTAAAATAATTTTACATTTTTAATTTAAGCTTTTCCATTTAATTAGAATTTTTTTTTAATTTTCATAAGTAAGTCTGTTCAGTACATTTTAAACCCGAGTGTTTATAAAAAATGTAAATAGTTAACGCTTATTGGGCGTATACGGCTTAATTATAATAAAATATACCAACATTTTGTTAAAACCATATTTATTTGGGTTTAAGTAATGTATATTACTTGAACTCTGCGCCCCAATATGGCGGACTTAGATCAGAAACGTGATTGGCTATTAAGGAAGGCTACGTAGTCACACACCTTGTTTCCTCACATCATGGTACTATTGGATACCAATATAGTATCAATCATTATTAGTCCTGATAAATAGGCCTAAAGAATGGGATATTATTAAAGTAAAATTTATTTCACTTAATCTTTAACAATACCTACGCATTAACACGTTAATGGGGTAAATATATTGTGTGTATGGTGTACCTAATGTATTTAGAATTTTACGTATAATCGAAAAATACAATAAAATATGTATTTTTGTCAACGAATAAAATAAATATATTTATATATATATATATATATATATATATATATATATATATATATATATATATATATATATATATATATATATATATATATATATATATATATATATATAAATATATAAATATATTTATTTATTCGTTGACAAAAATACAGTTACCGCCTTTGCTAATTTTTGACCAGCCGGTAGAGTCGCTCTATTAACCTTACCTTAGTAATATCTTAATTTTAATTAAAATACCTTACAAGGAGACGGCACGGCCTTGGGGTCGGCGATTTGGCTCAATTTTTTGTGGTGTTAAAGTGCACTTGGTGTATCACGATATGAAATTACTTACACACTATTAAGAAAAATCCGACAAAAACCTTTTAATTTTTTTTGTAGCATACGTACTTAAAATGTAACACCATTGTCAAACAGCTATGTGGCTCAGGCGGTAGCGTTCCAAACTTCTAACCCAAACGTTCCGGGTTCGATTCTGCTCCATGCCTTACCTTTTTTTGCGTAATTAATTATTTTTAATATTATTATTCTTTAAAATACTTCTGAAATTTCTTTTACTTTAGTAGTGTTTTTTTTATTATTCACAATTAGAAAAGAAATAAAATATTCTGAAACCAATTTGCATTACATATTTATTTACATTATAATTATTTGCAAAAACCAGAGTAATAGTTATCATAGAAACATTCAAAACAATAATTATTACAACACACGGGGTTTGTAAGGTAATCATTGAAAAACATAGGTACATCATTTACATTCATAAAAACGATTCTGTCAGTATATAGTTTTGAGGCATAGATATGTAAACTAATGTTACAATTATTTAATTAAAAAAATTGATATAAATAAATTAAAGAAGTATTTTAAAGATTAATAATATTAAAAATAATTAATTACATTAAAAAAAAATGGAGCAAATGAACCCACAACCCGGGTTAGGTCTAACCACGCCTGGCCACTTAGCAATTTGACAAGAAATTTAAATTTTCGTTTTAAGCCACAAAAAAAAAAAAATTTACGTTTTTTTTTTTAATTTTCAATAGTGGCCCTGTATTTTAATATTATGATACTTGGCACCTATCACCCAAAAAAATTGAGCCAAAAGGACCCAAGGGTGGTTCCCTTTTAAAGCATTTAACAAACGGGAAAAAGAGAAAATATCGAGGCTTTTCTGGCGCTCGCCGGTTAGATCATTGATAGTTAAATAAAGTTAGAGTGTGTTACAGTATTTTTTAGCGATCGTTTCGTTATTAAATTCTGTAAAGCATAATTTTTCGTGATCTATTCCAGTTTTCGGCAACCAACACGACAAATGTCAATATTGATATTTAAATGACAAGGGTATGTTAAGTACAAAGCTTTTTGTTTTCTGTTAAATAAGTTGCCTATACTTTATTTATGGGGGCTGTTAACCAAAAAATATTTTTAAAGTGTAGACAGAAACAGATTAAAAAAAAAAACGCGAAAAAAGAAAAGAACAAATTTTCAAACAATATGGCTAAATAATCTTTCACTTTATTCTCTGTATAGAAAGGGTCGAATTTATAGTTAGGAATCCAAAAGCCTGGGGCTTGGGGATATAATACTTTTTATTGTGCAGCATTTCTGAAAGTTTTCTGCTAAGTCTTGACATTCTTTTGTCATCAATAAATCGCTACCTAATGATCTCAGAAAAAGGAATGGGAATACGAATTAGTTGACATTTCTTTTGCTTTATTTCCTATTGATATCTAATAAATTTAATATTCGATGTATTATGTCATAAAGAGGATATTTTTGATTTATAACAATTCTCTTTTTACAATTATTATTATTATTTGTAAAAAGTTTTTTTATAATTACTCCAGTAATTTCCCGAGGGCCAAAACAATAATATGGCGGTTTGGGTAAGAAGTGAAATAGTCCACTGATGAAAAAAAGTCCGAAAAAGTACACAACTTTTAAAAAAAGGCTGAAAACGACTAAAGTCCGAAAAACGGCAAACGCATATTATTAATTTTCCGTCTTTTCTGTATTAGATTAGTCGTAGATACAGAGGTCGTAAGAATCTGGTGGACACAAGCGGAAATAGGTAGTACCTTTACGCTAACAGATGGCGCTAATAGCACGTACAGAATAATCTCGTTGGTTCGGAAAGTTCTGTTTCCACCACTTGATGGCAGTAATTTGAATATATAAGAAGGCTGGGGGGAACACAAGTCATTCTATGAACGTTGTTAAATAAATATTGCATACCTCCTTAAAAAAGGGGTTTGTGCGTGTTTTAAATTTAAGACATCTTTTTTAAAAAAGTTTTTTGATTTGAATTGTTGCTTTTGTGTTTGAATTAGTAGTATGGAAAAGAGGAAAAAATTGGGTATGAATGCAGAAAATTTAAAGATCGGGGAAAATTCAGTATTTCGTAATTGAGTCCAGTAACAAGGCGCTATGTTTGATTTGCAATGAAAGCATAGCCGTTCTCAAAGAATATAAAAAAACGTCATTATGAAACAAAAATTTTCAAAATTACTCAAAATATACAGGAAGTTTGCACAGAAAAATTCGAAGCTATGCAGCGCGGATTGAAATCGCAGCAATCCCTTTATTTTCAAACTCAAAACGAACAAGAGGCTGCAACTCGTGCCCGCTGTGTGGCTCTGAAATTGCAAAACGGGAAAAACCCTTCACCGATGGAGAAATGATCAAAGAATGCATAAGCAGTAGCCGAAGAAATGTGCCCTGAAAAGGTAAATTTATTAAAAAATGTCAGTATGTCAGCAAACACTGTGGCTCGAAGGGTAGAAAAAAAATCGCTGAAAATATATCCTCTCAACTGTTCGACAAAATGGACATTTTGAGTGGTTTTTGGCCTTGGGTGAGTCAACGGATGGCGATACTGCTCAGGTGTTGATTTATATTGAGGAGTAATAAAAGCTATGAAGTGCACGAAGAACTTTTTTATAGTATAGATTCATGGCACAACTACTGGACAGATATTTTTAAAGGAGTTGAAAAGGCCATTAATCAAAACCTTCGGTGGAAAAAACTGAAATGTATTACAACCGATGAGACAAAAACATGGGGGAAAGATAAAGGAGTGGTCGCTCTTGTGTCAAAGGCTGTAGAAAAAGACGGTGGTTCAAAACCATTAGTCTTTCATTGTATCATTCATCAAAAGTCTTTGTGCGGGAAAAAGTTTGGGTATGTCTGAGTTCCGAAACCAGTCATATCAACTGTTAATTTTATCAGATCTTTTGGGCTGAATCACCGACAATTCCGACAATTTATTGAAGAGATTGAGAACTGACTTACCTTATCATACTGCCGTACGCTGGCTTAGTTGTGGAAAGTCCTTCAGCGCTTTTTCGAACTTCGAGCAGTGATCGAAATTCTTTGAATGAAAAGCATCGCCCTTACTGAATTACAAAACAACGCATGGCTGTGGAAGTTAGCATTCTATGTTGATTTGACAAAACATGTGAACGAACCGAATTTGGGATTGCAAGGAGAAAGCCAGCATCTTCCTGATTTATACACTAATATCAAATCATTCCGGAAGAAATTGAGAGTGTTTCAATCATAACTACGAAGTAAATGTTTTTCACATTTTAAAACATGTGAAACATTCAGCCATTACTACTGAGACTGAGTTTCCTATCGATTTTGCAATCGAAACTTTGAGTGCTTTGAAGATAAATTTTGATACTCGTTTCTCGTACTTTGATGCCATTGCGAATCAAATTAAGATTTTTCAGAATCCTTTTGATACTGACATTGAAACCCTAGCTCCGGAACTTCAAATGGAAATGATTGATCTACAATGCAGTGATATAATTAAGAACAAATATCAAAACTCATCTTGTTGGAATTTTTATAAGAGTCTTCCACTGACACAATTTGATAATGTGCATAAATTTGCTCGTGGTTCGTTTTCTGTTTTTGGTACTACTTATTTGTGTGAGAAAACCTTCTCTAAAATGAAGTACACAAAAATGTTTACAGATCGAAATTAACTGATACATCTTAAATCTCTTTTAATAATTGGTACAAGTAAAATTAGGTCCACAACTACAAACTATTGTCAGTGGAAAATCTCAATTACATAAATCTCATTGGTATTTCATATGTCATTATGTTTGTTATAAGTTATGTGATTATTTAAAATGTATAAATGTTAGTTGGATTCATTTAAATAATTTGTTAGTTATATACTGAAGTTAAATTTTCTGCATATTATACATGTCTTTACTCATTACAATTCTGGTGTTTTATCCAACTTATCACAAAAACAATAACAATAAGCCTACAGAATGGCAGTGAGTTAGCGTGAGCATCGCATGACTATATCAATGTAGATGTTGGTATTAATAATTATTCAACATAAAATTAGAATACTTCAGTAAACTAAATTTAATTTGCTATAAAAATTATTTGTTCTCTAAAGGAAGTTTTCAAGTATGCTAGCTCTCCGCGGGCCGGACAAAATCTGTCCGGTGGCCGGATGTGGCCTTCGGGCCATAGTTTGGAGACCTGTTTTGTAACTGTTACTTTCTTCTCTGATGAAGCTTAGTTTCATTTGTCAAGTTATGTTTATGGTCAGAATTACCGAACTTGGGCAACGAAGAATCCACATACCTTTATCGAAACTTCATTTTTGATTACTGTAATATTGTTTAAATAATTGGAAAATTTGTGTAGATTGTTTTATCTTTATTTTTTATAGCATGTAATAATTATCCTTATTACTTTTATTATGTAATAATTGACGTGAAAAAACACTTCTGTAGTGTTACTTATTACAAATGCACAAATAAATCTAAGTCAAGTAGTTTTAATTTAATTAATTTAAACACACTGTGTGAACTACGAGTTAATGTGGCCTAATTTTTCTATTAAGTTTAATTTAACGAAAATCCAAAGACATAATAAAAATTATAACAGATCTTCGCTAAGCCCAACATTTTTTTTACCTAAATCTAGCAAATTAAATTACTGACAAACAAGAGACTTAAAACTATCAATGCAAAAACTATCCAAAAAGGCTGTAATAACTTGGTTTAAATTACGATTACTTAAAATATAATATATATATATATATATATATATATATATATATATATATATATATATATATATATATATATATATATATATATATATATATATATATATATATATATATATATATATATATATATAAATATATATATATATATATATATATATATATATATATATATATATATATATATATATATATATATATATATATATATATATATATATATATATATATATATATATATATATATATATATATATATATATATATATATATATATATATATATATATATATATATATATATATATATATTAATTAATCTATTTCTATCTTACAAAATTTTAAATAATTTTAAAAATTAAATCTGAATGGTTTAATAACTGTTTAAATTTTAATAATATATTTTGTATACCAGTTTTTTTTAATTTGCTATTAAATTATACAGTTATAAGAATCAATTAAATTAAAAGCATAACAAATAGGAATTTTTATACCAAATATAAAAGCAAATTAATTATTCTGTTAAATAGAGAGCTTTTTGACATTAAAGCACACTATTTAAGTATAAATGTCTCCTAATGCTATTACAACGAATATTCTTGTGTATAAATAGAAATAAGTAATTAAATATTTAGATTTTAGCAATCTTTTTACGAGTATAATTAAATCCAATAAAACAAGCAGCTACATTTTACTACAACCCTTTAAAGCAAGGTCTGATTACAGCTATATTCATTAAATTCAATAAAGCTCAGCGCATGGAAAGCTAAAGCTCACATTAAAGAAGCATGCAAAATTGTATTAGGGTTTTCATTAGGTGCATAGGGATTAAAGTGACCTTTTTTAAAACTATTAAACATGCATAAAGCGGATATAGTGCAAATCCCGTTCTATATAGAAAGAGGCGCCTAAACCAAATTACATAGATTAGGAATTATCCTCTCTAGCTCCATATTAGATTGTTTTATTTTTTACTTTAGTATTTTCCCAATTTTTGAAAATTTTAAATTTTGGTCCCGTTTAATATTTTTAAAACCTTAATTTTCCTTTGTTTTTAATTTAAAATTGAATTTTATACATATTTGGCCCCTTTTTTGTGGAGCTTATTTTAAATTAGAAAAAAAATTTTTGTTTTTAAAATATTTTTCGGGATTGTTTCCTTTAAATTCATTTTATTTGTATTTGGTTCGGGCTTTAAACCCTAGTTATGTTAAAAATTTATTTTTCCTTCTTTTAAAAACTTTTTGTTTAAAAATAATTTAAAACTGCAGATTAAAATAAAAAAATAGGGAACCCCCTGGTTTTGTTTTGTTGAGTATTTGGGAAATTTGGGAAATATTTTCCAGGGGGGAAAAAATTCGTTTTTAAAAAGATTGGTGTTTCAAAAAAAAAAAGTTAATAATTGGACAAGAGGAGGTTTATCTAGCATATTTGCCAAACTTTCTATAAAGCCCGATATTTTGGGGTAAACGATGATAAAACTAAAGCAAAATGTGGACATCAAGGACTTTTTGATAAGGTAATTGCCTTTTTCCAAGCAAAAAATACGGGGTTTAAACCTAAAAAATCTAAAACCCTTGACCAAAAAAGAAATTTTCAAATTTTTTTTCCGAAACTCCAAATAACATGTATTTGTTTCATAAAATTTTGGTTATTTTTGGAATTGCTAGAGCTTTTATTTTAAAACTAACAAATTTAAATTTGGATGACATTGAAATTAAAAATATATTTTAGTGGTTAACATACCAGACACAAAGACACATGTAACGCGAACCTTTGTTGTTTTCGGTCAAAATTATTTTTTCTACTACAGAAAATATATAGAATTGCGTCCATCAAACACTATCCATCGAAGATTTTTCATAAATTATCAAAATGCCACAATGCAGTGTGGTAATAAACAAAATCGGAAAAATTCCCTCTGATATAACCGGAGTCCTTAAGCTTGAAAATCCTGAAGAGTATACCGGACACTATTTTAGAAGATACTTCGCAATTTTATTTTTCTGGGACAGACATTACAGACCTAAAACGGCACGGAGGATGAAAATCTTTTTTGGTTGCAAAAAGTTATATAAATAAATTAATAACACATAAAATGGAAATTATTAATAACATTTTAACAAATAGTGTTTTGAAAAAAGATAAAAAATTTATTCGGTCAATATGTTCAAGCCTGCATGCTACTACTTCCCCCCGGGACCATAAGTTCTGCTTAAACCGTTTGCTTGATTTAGCTTCTACCGTAAATGTAGAACATGTAATAAATTGTACATTCAATATAAATTATTATAGATAACATTGTAAAATAGTTAAATGTTCTAGTTTTTCATATCATTATTCATTATTATTACTATTTAATAAATTCTTAATTTTATCTTCTCACTTGCATTTTGGTCAAAAACATACTTTTTGTGTCATCAAATTTTTGGTACGTTGTATAAAAAATGATATTCTAACACTTGCGTAATAATTATAATTTAAAAGCATGCACCCTCGTGCATGCACAATTTTTAGAAAATGATTATGTTGCCGAAGTTGTGCACAAGTGACATCACGCTAATTTGGTATTAATAAAAATTGGTTAAAATAAGATACTAGTTTTAAAGGCCGACATTAGTCAAATAAATAACATAAGTATCCGTTTACTAAGGTAAAATTTATAAAATCGATAGGCGCATTTACAGAATCTTCTTTTTTCAGAAAACCATTGGCGCCTAATAACGGATTTTTTACAAGGTACTTACCTTGTAGGTAGTGTTCCCGGCAAAGTAGTTTGTAAAAGTAAACCAAATAGTACATTTTTATTTTTGAAATAATTATGTAATAAGTAATTACGAGTATAAAAACAATTAAACAAACAAAACTTCTAAGGTTGTTATTAGCTCAATCTGTGTAAAAAATATTACCCTTCTCGGTCACGCAATTTCAAAAATATAGTTTTAAAAGTTTTCAAATTATTTTTTTAAAGGTGCTATTATTGTACATATTTTGTGTTGAATTAAGTTAGGGTGTCTAAAATGCATAAGAACAATAATAAGCTTTTGTTTTTCGGGATATATGGATAATAAAATTGAATGACTATATACCGGGTAATTACGAAAACACAGAAATGTCAAACCAGAAATTAATGAAATTTTCTAGGTGTTCAGTAAGAAAAGGAATATCAAGAAGACATGATTTGTTGTAGAAATTGTTTGTAACAACACTCTACATGGACACGCGTACTAAAAACTTCATGCATTATTTTTATTCTCTTTTGGCGTTCGCTTACATTAGTCCGCTATTTGTTGTGCCCGTCCAGGTCTCTGGAAAATGGATGTTTTAAAGCCCAGGTAATCGGTTTTTGTCAAAATTAGATTTTTACCTTGGATAATCCATTAGGGAACTTTATCTTTGCATTAGTAAATTATTTAACAATATTATGTTTTAAAAGTTACCTGCAATAATTTTTGTTATTTATTTACAAGGTCTCGTCTGAAACATATTATATTTAAATTTATTAATTTTATGCAAACGTCTGGTTAAATATAATTTAAACCCCTAATTACGAGTATTATATGGTTGGTTGGTTTAAGTGGCGTTGGTGGTGTGCCCGTACTAGCAATTTAGCCTATTAGCTTATGGTTTTACCGCTTTCCTTTGTTGGGTCTAGTATATTTCTACCATATTTCTCTATATTTTCGAACGTTATTGGCAGGGAGCGGAGTGTATAGTGGGGACAGCTAAATCGATTGCAGCGTTCGGTATGGTCAAATTTTCGTTAAATCATGCTTGATTTTAATGTAAACAATTAGATAAAAATATTAAAAATGTTGCATAATTAAGTTGTTGTGTAGTTGAATGTAAGAATACTGGTAGAAATAGAAACTGCAAATTTTATAAATTTCCAACTGCTAGTTAGAAATTAAAAAAAAAGTGCACGCAGACAAAAGGTGTTAAATTCAAGTTTCCCGCTTAGCCGAACGACTTTCGGAGTTCGGGTTTAGCCAAACCACTTTCGAATTTGACGTTACTTATTTTTTGCAGTGTACCTTTTGTTCCTGTCTTTTCCTAAAGTTTTTTTAATGATTTGCGAGTTTTAAAAAGAAAAAGGTTATTTTTAAAAGACTAAGTAATCAAGGACTGATGAACTATTGATATTGCACGTCACTTTTACAGTGTTGACCAGGTTTAAATTTTATATATATATATATATATATATATATATATTATATATATATATATATATATATATATTAAATTTAAAACCTAAATTTAAAATTAATTTCTGTGGCCCATTCGTTCAATACAAATTTGTTCTTTTGAAAATTTTTAAATGGGTTTCTGTATGGGGGCCTTATTTTAAATCAGTTTCGAATCCCCTTTTCCAAAATAAACCCTCAAAAGGTCTTTTTTTTAAAACTTTTTGTTTAGGTAACCCCACAAGAAAAATAAAGTGGGTTAAAATCCGGAGACCTGCCGGGTACTTCCCATATTATGCCCAATTTTTTTAAAATTTTCCCAAAGAGGCGTTCCTAATTTTGTTTTGGGAGGGGAAGAATTAAAAAAAATTTTTCCTTATTTAATAGGATTTTTCCCAAAATTTCGGATCTTCGGTTTGGGAAGGGGGTACTCTTCAGTTTAAATTCCTAAAAAAATAAGGATAAAAACGATCTTTAAAACCCCCCCTTTTGTTTAAAAAGGAATACGGTCCCTGCATTCTATTTAAAATTTTGGATTTTTTTGACCCCACCCCCCAAAATTTTGGGGCTTCCGGTTTGAAAAAAGTGGCCTGTCGGTCCATAAAACAAAGGGGAAAAAACACATCTTTCTTTTTTCCCCGGGTCCAAAAAAGCCCCAAACGTATAAAAAACCCGTTCCTTAAGAGTTTTATAAATTTGGGTTTTTAAAGGTTTAAAAATTTTTTTTAAAAAATCTTTTAGCTCTCTCTTTTCATCAGTTCTGCAAGAAACATTCTAAAAATTGTTTGGATTTCCAAAACATCTAGGCAAAATTTAATTGGACTTCTTCACTTGTTTTATAGGTTGCGAGTTTTTAAATAATTTTTTCCCCCGACCCATTTGGGTTTTAAAATTTTTGCCATAACCTATTAAATTTTGAAATTTTTGCCTGGATGCCTTTCAAAAAAAAAATTTTGGCTGCCACGATGACTTGTGTTTTACCACATATTAATAAAATTTAAATTTTTCCTTAGTTAACATTTTTTTAAATTTAAATTATTAATTTAAAAGTCATATAAAAAAATTTAAAAGGATTTTTCTTTATTAAAAAAATTTGTTGATCTTTATCATTTGTTTTAGGGAACTTTTTTTTGGTGCTCAGGGTCGGTCAATCCAATTTTTTTTTAAATCTCATTTAAATAAAAAAAAAATCTTTTTGACATTTCAACATAGCAAATAAATTTTAAAAAAAAGGTTTTTTAAAAAAAAAAATCTTGAAACTATTAAAACACGGGGTTTAAAACAAAATTTTTTTCATTAATAAAATTTCTGATGATCTTTACCTGTTTTCTTAATTTAAAAATTATTTTTTTACCCAAAAACTATTTTAAAAAATATTTTGGGGTTCCCTTAACGGGGTCAAAAAAATCTTTATCACTGGAAAAATTTTTTAAAAACCCCTTTTTGGATTTTGTAGAACAGCACACTTTTAATCCGGGAAATTTAAAGAAAAGGTTCGGGAAATAAAGCTTTAAAAAGTAAAAAGTTTTATATAGGTTGCGTTAAGTCTTATTTTGAAACAGTGGTGAATTTAAAAAAATGGGAAAAAATAAAAATTTTTATACAGCTAAAATTTTGCATACAGCTAAAAATTCATTTGAAAAACTTTTTTTTATGATTTTTTTGATATTTTGAAAAAAACCCCATTTTTAATTTTTTTGGAAAAAATTAAAAATTTTCGGGATAAGAACCCGTGATTTTTTTTTTTGGTTTTTTCATCTCGATCGAAGAGAAATTGATGCCAAAATCAAATTTCGAAAAACTATTAAAAAAAATCCCTTGATCGGGGGGTTTACGGTCACACGTATATATATATATATATATATATATAATATATATTAATATATATATTATATATTATATATATATACATATATATATTATTATATAATATATAATATATATAAATATATATTTATATTATATATATATATATTATAAATTTTAATATATATACGGGATTTTGCATGTAAAGCGATTTAAAATAATAAAATAAAATTACAACATTTTTAAATTGGTTTACCGTCAGCCATAGTATTTTAAATTTTTTCTTTTTTGCTTAAAAAATCTTATAATAAAATTAAAAAAAACATTTGGCAGTTAAACCGCATAACAGAAAAACGTAAAGCTAAAAAAACAACCATGGACTAAATACTTATTTTACTTTTTGTTGTCCATTATTAGTTTATGTTAGTTCGGGTTAATTCGGATTAGTTCGGGTTAGCTCTGGTTATGTAAGAAAGATTTATACGTTCTAAAAAAGAGCTTACAAACAAAATTAGATATAGTGTTCTATTTAGAAAAATACTGCAAGAGAGTGTTTTGTTGCTATGTTTCTACGACTAAAACTTAAGCTTTTACTTACTTAGCAATAGAGTAAACTCAAAATTGAAAATAAAATAGACTTTTCAAAAGTTTAATTATATTTGGTTTAAAATTACCTGTCAATTCTTAGATGTTAAAGGGACAAACCTATTTACGAATATTGGTATATTTAAACTTTTTAACGATATTAATATTTTATAGGAAGACACAGTATGGTAATCTCCAAACAACAATATCTAAATAATAATTATAGTGGGTCAATTGTTTTTTTCTTTAATAAATGTTTTTTCTAAAATAATAAATTCTGTCTCTCAATTTAATCCCATTGTGTGTTTTTTTAATAGAAGACCAAAATCTTTATAGTTAATAAAACTGGTGGGTAATAGGGTTAATATGATTATTTTTAGATATTTTTTATTTACTTAAAATCTTCTTTCGAACATCTATAAAATCATCAATTTTTTTTGTGTGACCTTTGCAATATTTGTTAATAACGATCTATCTCAACACTAATTAAAACCAGTCAACTGAATAAAATATCGACCCTATTTGTGTTATTGACACAAATGATTAGAAAGTACGTCTACTGCTATGCTAAATAGAGTGGAAAATTTCTATCTGGATGGTCTTATTTGCATATTATAAGCAAGAGATTAAACAGATAATCTGATCAATAAGAAAGGGCGGTATAAAATGGTATAAAATAATTCATAGAGGGTGTTAAATCAGATAGAAACCAAAAATGTTTTTTAACCGATGAGGTCGCACATTTACTTTTAAGGACTGAACTCACGGGTTGGACTGTATATTATGAAATATCGTATGTGATCTACCTGTATAAAAGATGTGTTTTTTAAAGTTATTTAAATTGTCCCGGGATTCAAAACAGAAGTGGGTTTTTATGTCATATTTACATATATGTGTTGTTCTACTGGGAGTAAAAACGGTGATTTTTATTTTAATTGTTATTTATATTACCCCGCTTTGGGGTTAGTTGTGGTTCTAGAGTTCTAGAGTAGTTAATTATAGTCTGTGGTGGCAGTCCTGGGTTATTCACGAGGTATCGTAAAATGCAGTTATTACAGGTTTCAACACCTAATTTTGTCAATGAAACCATGAAAAAAAAAAATAGAAAAACATGCAATATTCGGCAACCACGAGGCCTAGTACTTTAGTTTATTCAGGTCATCCAAGACTGTCTTTTAAAATAAAATATATATTTCTTCAATCTAACTATAATACCTTTTATATTCTACATAGCACAAGATTAGGCAGTAAACATATATAGTACATTAAACAAAAAAAAGTTTCCTTTAGTGTACATTTGTTTAGATTTAGAAAACTAGCTAGTTTTTTAATAATATTAAACAAGTCACTAAAATACGTTTTTATTTGTTATAAATAATAATTAAAATAACTTTCTTAATAGATGGCCAAAGAATTATATTTTTGGTCACTATAGGCAGAAGTATGACTAGCATTTCTTTTTTAAATTAAGTGATTAAATGCAAAAAGCTACAAGTAAATTGGGCATAAAATACAAGGCCTTATATTAAAAAAAGCTTTTTGCCAAAAACGTACAAGTGCTTGTTTTAAAAACTTTTTTAAAAACACACACTTGTACCCCTTTGTCATAAAGTGTTTTTCTATTAAATTAAATTTCAGTTTTTACACCCAATTCAATTAAAACAATATTTATTCAATTATCCAACAAGTCACTAAAATACATTTTTATAATTAAAATAACTCAAAAATAATTTTCTTAATAGATGACCAGGTAATTATATTTTGGTCACTATAGGCAAAAGTATGACAAGCTTTTCTTTCATAAAGTAAGTAAGATGCAAAGAGGTACATATGAATTGAGTATAAAATACAAAGCCAAATATTAAAAAAAAAACTTTTTGGCAGAAACGTACAGGTGCTTGTTCTAAAAAGTTAAAAACACACTTGTACCCCATTGCCAAAAAGTTTTTTTTTTATTAAATTAAATTTCATATTTTACACTTAATTCAAATTTTTAAAATAAATCACTTGTAAACCTTTGCATTTAACCCACTTAATTAAGTTTATTATTTGTTAACCAAAAATTTACCACAAAAATCCATCAAAAAGTATGTCGATATGTCATCAGTTTTTTCATAAGGATACCCCACCTAAATAAGTTAACCTTTAATTATTAAAGATAATATTTGCATAATTGATATTGTATAATTAGTAAAATTGCCTTGACAGGATCCCTTAAATCAACAGTTGGTTTCTTTTTTTTAACTGCGTACTACTGTAAATGGCACGACACACACGGCATTACTAGTCATCACATATTCCGTTTGTTCCTTATTGACACTTGCTCTCAGAGAAATAAACATTTGCGGTATATTTAATTAAAAGTCAACTGCTTCGTAAATAAATAAATTAAACAACATATACAATTTTACCCCTAAAATGGTTTAATCGAAAATGTGTTTTTGTGTAGGGTTGACGTTAAGTCGTGATAATTAAGAAAGTAGAAAGTTTATTTTAAAACAAAATGCACTATTTTAGACAAGTGGCAAGTTGTAACATATTTTTACATATGCAATACTTTTGGCTGATGTCATATATCTGATTTGATTGATGTAATATTTTTAATAATTTTAGGTAACTGTGTTCGCATTAGGCCATAACAAATAAACTAGACACAAATTTTATAAATATTTTTTTAAAAGGAGGCAGTCTCTTACAATGCAAAATAACGACATGAAAACGTAAACCATTTTATAAAAGAAAAATAGGTTCATTATTATTATCATTTGGACAACTTCAAAATATTCCTATACTTATTCATAATATAGGAAAATATGACTACATTTAGTATAAGAAAAAAGGCTAAATCAATATTTTCATTTTAACTGTACAAAATAATTGTCTAATATTACTTACTTTTAAAAATTTCTTAATTAAATTTCAACCTTATTCCTACCACAATCCATTTTTTTTATAAATCTTTAAACACAGTATCTCCTTAACCATTTAAAGCTAAAGAATTTGGATCCAAAATAAGTACTATTTGCTTTCTCATAACTCTGGCCTCACGTACAAAGTGCAAACGCGCGGCTCTAATGTGGGAATTTGAAAACCGCATCGTCAGGAAAAACTCTGTGTGGTTTTATAGTTCAGGAGATGAAAAAATATTTCTTTACAGTTGGATTTAAAAAAGAAAGAGATATTTTATTGAAGTTGCAAATACTTATTTCTTTGTTTTAATAACAATAAGATGTTAAAGCTTTAGCCAGCGGTAAGCTATAGTTGATTTTATAGTTAATAATAAGTAAACCATATTTAAAAGTAATTTAATACAGTGTTGCAAAAAGCTATAAAGTAAAATTTAAAGAAAAATATACAATGTGTAACGGCTAAATGGCAAAAGTTTCACACATATCTTTATCTCATTAAATTAAAAGCTGTTGGCAGTATGTTTATAGTCTGCCGTAAATACCGAACCACCTTCTTTTAAATATTCTGTACACCATAGCAATAAAATGCAATATTTTGTACATAACCAATTTCTAGGATTTTGTTTTATTCTGCAACTGATGTAAGAACCTAACTTATGTGAACGGATAGTATACCAGTTAAAACTTAGTATTTAAGAAAGGGATAGTTAAACTTGCTTTTAATTAATGGATTGCTTAAGTCTGATGAAAATTAATTCTTTAGTTATTTTGGTAAAGCTTAAGGCAGCTTCTTGCAATGTGTATGTAGCAAATTAAATTACCCTGGGTGAGTGTAGCATACACAGGGTAACTCGCCTGTGGGTACCAGGACATTCGGGAATAGAAGGCAATGAAAAAGCGGATGAGCTAGAGAGACAGGGATCATTCACACCTGACTTTGGACCAGAAACTGCCTTGGAGTGACCAAAACCACGAGCACGAGGGGAAACCAATGAATGGATCCGAAACAATCACGAGGAATACTGGGGGAACCTAGGTAGACTAAGACATGGAAAAAGCTTCATAAGGGGCTCATCCAAAAGAAATGTGAAGCGTTAAATCACAAAAGACAGGCATTATTTGGGCAACCGAATATAAGCCCACAGGTATATATCAGCCAATCAGTCTCGGGGTTAAACAAACTTGTAGAAGAAACAAGAGCTATGGAAGGATTGGTATAAAGGTAATGGAAGATTAGGCACAAAAAGCCCAAGAGACTGCCCTGCCTCCGGGGAGGAAAAAGAAGAAGTAGCGTAAAAAGAGGGTGGCATCAGATACTTGAAAAGACATAACTTATGACTTTAATGACTTTAACATTAAAAAAAACTTACATAAAAAAACAAGTCCAAAAAACAGTGTTTTAAAGTTATATACAATAGTAATTTTAAAATGATAAACGTGACTATTACCTCCTGGACTACAATCCCAAAATCAAACAAGTGGTCAGTTATACAACGGCACGGGGCACAGCACACCAATTACACCAGTAACTGTATTTTGTAAAATGTTAATAATTCAGTAGACGATTCGAATATTCGTAGGGAAATTGAAAATTTACGATGCAAAACAGATTTCGTTCAAGTGGTATTGCATTTTTGAGCGGTTATTGAAAATGCCTTTTGATTGGATTGTGTAATTGTTTGGCGGTTTGTTATTAAATTTTAATTTAGTCTGTAACGAATTAGAGTAACGAATATATATTTTATTTTTTCGAGTAAAATTAATTTAAATATATAAAGTAAAGTCACTTATTTTTAAACGAATCCTTATTAAGTAAGCTTATAAGGATTAAGAATATTAGCAAAATTAACTAGACTAATTTTAAATCACAAACTTGTCCGGTTATGATGGAAAATTCAAGTCCTATGATATTTATGTTTTTTATATTACATTATTAATTGTTTTAGCTAGTTGTAAGTTTGTTTTATTAACTAATTGTAGATATATTTTGTATTGTTGTGGCGGACGAACTCATGTATTTAGAAAGTATTTGTTGGTAACTCGCCAATATGGTACCGCTCGCAAAAACCCCTAACAATTTAAACACTTATATACGTTTTGGTGGTAAATATACCACCGTTTTTAAGATTAAACAAACCTTAAAAAAATTACTGGAAATTAAATAATATTTTGGTATATTCAGAATTTATGAAGTAAGGTCATAAATGACATGTTTATCTGTTAAGTTTTAAAAATAAAAAGTGTCTTAAGACAATTGATTTTAAAGTTTTCTTAAAATTACCTCAGCATCAAACAAAGGTAAAATATTTAAATTACCTTAATAGGTAATTAATTTAACTTTCATATTATCTTCAAAACACACTATTGACTTAATAGTATCTTACGTAACAAAGACAAAACTATAAAACAAATAATATTTTTTGTAGGATAATATATAATACTGGCACTTAACAACGATGTTTATGAGGCTGCGAACAATTTATTCCTAAACAACCACTTAGGCAGCTTTCACTAAACCCTCTAGAAGTCGGAACGCCAAATGCAGCAAACAGAAAACAAAATAGATCTGACGCAGCAGGTGGCATCACGTATACAAAGTGTATTGGAATATATATTAGCCAACAGACTTTTACTAAAAAGATCAGGAGAATAGCTTTAAAGCTACGCCAAAAACACCACACACTTACCAGAATAACGCTCTCATCATCAGACAGCGTTGCCCAGACCACATTTGATCCTTGGGTGTGAGCTTAAAAAAAGCTTAGAGATAAGAGACCGTCTAGCTTTCTCGCAGACTCAACACCAACAATTGAACCCTTAGCAAATGTTGTAGAACAGTTCTGAAAGAATGTTTACGAGGTCTCGAAGCCGTTACGATGGGACACTACTGCTTTGATTAATTTTAAAGCCTATTGTCACGCCATGCAACTTTGGAAATCAAAGTTTTCTATAATATCTGGAGAAAAAAAAATATTACCGATCCCATATCATTAAAAATGGGCTTTTCAGGGTAACTCATTTCGTCCTTTGATGATTAGTATATGGCTGTTTTCGGTATCCGTATCCCTTCGGAAGACACGCGGATACTGCTGTGGACCTCCTCGTAGATGTAAACAAATGTACCCATCTGTCTTATATGGATGACCTGAAGCTCTACGCAACTAGCGCTCGAGACCTACAACAGTCTCTTAAAGAGGTTTACGAATATATCAGAGATGTTGGAATGAAGTTCGGCCTCATTAAGTGTGCGAAACTAAGGAAGCTAATAAAAGACTAATACGGAAACGATTTAGAAGTTAACCAGCTTACCGATAGCGCGCTACTCAAAACAATGAAAATTATTGATATTTAGGTATCGACCAAAACCGTACTTAAGATATCAGAGTTGTGAAGACCGAGCTCAAAGGCTAATTACAGGCGACCTTTATAGACAATTTAAGATTCCGAATCATCTTGAATAAATAAGGTTGTTGCTATTAACATGTTAGTAGTACCTAGATCGCCTTACGTTTATGAAGTAGTTAAGTGGACGCGAGAAAAACTGCGGGAGCTGTACATTAGCACCCAAAAAATGATGCATTTTCATCGCAGCATCCATAAGCGCTTATCAACACGCCATCAGGGAGATCATGGCCTTTTAAACTTCGAGTGTATGCATAATCGGCTGTTTTTGAGTTTTTCTTGTCAGGTTTACAATAACAAAAATATATTAACGCAACTTGTAAAAGCACACAAAATTTGGTCCCAGATTTGCAATAGATCCAAGCGACGGCCAATTACTTATAGGACTTAAGTCTAAAGCTATAGGAACTGCAGTCAAAAGAGCAGAACAGCAGATGCTCTTTGAAAATCACAATTATAAGCAGCAGCACGGAGTATTTTACCGAAACATAAAAATACTTGATGAGCTTAAGTCTGTAATTGTTGTCCTGATTATCAGCGTTGTGGAGACATAAAGGATGATAGTTTAGAAAAAAAACAATTCAAAAATCCGTTGTGCTTGGGTCCCTTCGTTTATTGAGGCAAATGAATTTGGCCGAAAATCACTGACCGAGCGGACGCAAGGAGTGGACTCTTATAGGGATGGCCTTCTGCATGACGCCCTATGGGGTCGAAGTCATGGGATATGTCATGTCGGATATTTTTAATAATAATAATATTAATGATATAATATTTTTTAATACAAATATGAATAAATTCAAATTTGACAAAATAGAAATGTCCAACATATGTCACAAAGCCGACTTGTGTGTGATTTAGTTGGAGTTATCGAAAGTACATAGTTTATAGTACCTACAGACTTAACTTAATTCTTAATTAGAAAAGAAAATATTTTCTATAATAAATTTTCATTAGTACGCTTCTTCTTAAAGGGAGCTATTCAAGAACAGAACAAACTTATTTTATACTAATCTATATAGGACAAGCAATCAGACACCAAACAGATAGACTGACAGCATATTTATATTACAGTTAATTATAGTTAATTAATTATATTCTAATTATTTATCTACAGCAGCACAGATTATTGCTATGAGATTCTTTTAGATTCCTCCGAATACTTAAGGCCACGAAAAAACTCTTTCCCTTTAATGACATCGCAGATACTCAGTTGGTTGACCACAATATATTTAGGTCGGATGAAATAAAATTTAGTATTTTGGCAGTAATTATAAAAATAATACTTAAGTTGGATGGACATTGGACTTCTTGCTTATGGTACAAATAAGTTGTTTTTAAATAATTTTAATTGACGATATTTCAGACAATTAGTAAAACACATAAAAAAACATCGAACATCCGTCAACATGCATTTGATAATAAGAATAACATATACTGAACTGCTTTTAATTTAAAAGCAAAGGAAACAAAAAAACCCAAAATAAAAGAAAGTGTATTTATAAAATTAAATAAAAATAAATTATCTGGTCCCAGTATAAGTTAATATAAATAATAATTGGTTACCTTTGCTTGATGCTAAGGTCAATTAACTCACCATCTTTCTTATTTTTAAAAATATTAAATATACCAGTTATAACATACATAATTAATTTTTTATAGGAGAGGAAATAGTTTATAATAATTTAAATTTAATTTTAAGGTTTACTTTAATAATAGGCCACAAATTAAATTTAAAAATAGTTTCCAAGTTAAATAAGTTACCCTTTTTGTTTAACCCTTTGTACCCGGATTAAAGCCTTGGGAAATGACAAAGGAAATGAAATCTATTTACATGACCGAATAGCATATAGATCCAAATTATTTGACTGAGCAAATTTTCTATTTTAAATACTTCTCCAAGGGTCTAGAGAAACAAAGTTTTAGTACTTTTATAGCGTGTCAGTAAAGAGTGAAGGTACGTATTATAATTGCATTCTTGGCTAGATACGAAAATTATTGTTCCTTGCGTCAGAATACAGCTTGATCGATAATAAATAAAACATTAGTAAGTGTGGATTTCAGACATAAAAATAGAATTTGGTCAAACCTGCCTTAATAAAATGTCTTCAAAGAGATAGACGATAAGTTAAAATTTAATTTATATTTTTTGGCATTAAAAAAGGAATTTTTAAGGCATCCAGCTTAAGATAAACTAAAGATACCATTGGCAAAGTCATTAGATGACAAACAGTTAATGCTAATATACTCTTAAACGTAGGAATATTTTCCTCTTAATTTATCAAAGTACGCACAAGGTTCAGAACAAACCATTTAATTTTAGAAACAGATACCTTAAAAGCAAAAGTGCGGAAACTGTTCACAAGGAAGTGTCCACTTTACCGGAAAAAGAGGATGAAGGATGAGATTGAAGGAACTTATGAAATTTCCTTTTCTAAAGAAGTCAAATGCCAGGAATTATTTTGGATCAAGAAATGGCCTGGGGATCACGCCTAATCAGAATCACCTAGAAATAAAAAATGCCTTAGGAAGACGTAAGGTATGAAAACAACTAGAAATTTAGTCCTAAAATGACCATAATATTGTTACTAGGTAAGTAATAGACCGTCAGCCCATCTAAGAAAAAAGAGACCGATCGAACCCAGAATGCCCTTTTAAAAAGTTAATATTAACTATGCGCTGATCACAGCGATTTATTAATTAAATATACCCAGAAAGTGCAAACAAAAGCCAAATTTAAACAATTTATACTCAGTACGCCATCTAAAGTAAACGAAATTTAATAAAAAAAATATCGGTGTACGTGTAGGTCTGTCTGCCTCTCCTAAGAGCCAAGCTCGATGCTTTTATTATAAAATAGTAGTTTTGGAACAATCGTAGTTAGTATCCTAAATTAAAGTTTTCGCGCTATTTTTTGGTCCTTTGTAGGTCTATTGCTATACTGCTATACCCTTTCTATGATGTAAAACCTGTTAATAAATGATCATTGCATAGTCAATATTCAAAAGGGCAACTGTCTATAAAAGTTACACAAACAGTAGCAATCAGGGAGCTGCAGAGTATGCCAAGGCTCGCATCTTACTGGAACCATAAGATCTATTCTAACTACAGCCTTAATAGTCCACAGTACAGGCCCCCCCTGGCAAGTTGATTACCACATACTTTATAATTCGTAAGTAACTTCGTTTCGACGAGTCTACCACACTTTTTAGCTTCAAGTTCTGGAATTTTGTAAAAAGTAATTAAGCTTATCCGACAAAAATTATTGACCCAACTTTTTTTTTAGCTCGAAACTGCCAAATTGAAAAAGTGTATTAAAATCCGACAAAATATTGTATTTTTTGGAAAATCCCAAATTTTACAGTATTAAAAAATCACCCTATGGTTGTAGACAAATTTCAAGCCGCATTTCCATTTTCAGTCCGACAGCTAGAAATTGGAATTTTGACTGGGTATAAAAAATCGTTTACCACATGTCGGACAAAAATAACACACGAAAGAAAAGTATTTAAAAAAATATATTGTCCGACAAAAATATATCCGCAAATCGTTGGTCCGACAAAAAAAAGATAAAAAAAATTCGTAAAACTTTTGTACATATATATAATATTCGCTGCTTTGCGTACTGATTTATAGTTATCTCTACATATTAAAACTAATTCGGCCTTCTAAGCTAACAATAACTGTCTTGGAGGATGCATTTGAAATCAAGTAAACTTAATAAGCGAAGAATAATTATTCAAGAAAGAAAAATTATTGTCACCAAACCGTTATAATTTTTACTTTTAACCCTCAATTGTTTTTTTTTCATGAGTATCCGCGATAATTTTAGTAGGTTTTTTAATGATGTCTTTTAATTTGTACAGTTTTTTAATAAATATATAAAATAACATTTTTGCAGTTTAAAAGAGCGTTTTTTAATATGCATTTTATCATTACTAATGTTTTACCTTTTTAAAAGGAATTTTTGTAAAATTTTAAAGATGTGTTTAATAAGGTTGCAACACACATAAAGTTTGTGATTCCTTAAAAAATTAAAAATATTTGTTAATGTTACAAATATGCTTGAATTTGAACAAAATTATGCGAAATTAATTTGATTTAAAATAAATTATGAGAGTGTTTAAGGTGAATAAAAAAAAATTAGAAAAATTTTAAAGGTTTTTCAAAAAAAAAAAATCTTAGGAGGCAATGTTTTGGTATTGAGGCATTACTTTTAATTCTGAACTTTTTTTTATAACCTTTTGCTGAATTTCTTTAAATAAGGGTACTTTACTCCTGTACAATTTTTATATTTTTTTGACCTTTCCTGTAGTTAACCCGAGACAGTTACAGTGTACGTTGCATTGTTGTTACCATGGAAACTTTTGTGAACCTAATTTCCAATGAAAAGGTGTTAATCTGGGATTCGTGTTTTAATACAAGGTGTTACGGAACACTGCAAAAATTATGCTTATGTAGTTTTTATTATTTTTGAAGGTAAAGGCGGACACTAAATTGTCGGACAGGGGTATCACTATTTTCTACAATAAATTTAAAATAAAAAAAAGTGAAAATTAGGTTTGTGGTCAACGATTTTTTATACCCCGTCAAAATTCCAATTTCCAGCTGTCGGACTGAAAAAATGCGGCTTGAAATTTGTCAAAAAATGCGGCTTGAAATTTGTCGGACAAACATAAAATGGTATTTTATAATTTATTTACAATTAATTTTACCAAAAATTACCTATGTGGTGATCGGTTTTCAATACCTTGTCATTTGGGCATGTTTCAAGCGGTAGACATGAAAAAGTCGGACAAATTTTTGTCGGGCAAGTTTAAATTCACATTTTCAACAAAATTTGTAGTAACTTTAGCTAAAAAAAAGTTGTGGTTGTGACTTTTTAGAACCTTGGGAAATCGCCATAATATAGGGCTTTTTCGAGCGGAAAAGCGGAGGAATCGAGAAAAGTCGCAGAGGAAAAGTGTGGTAGACTCGTCGAAACGAAGTTCCTCACGAATTATAAAGTATGTGGTAATCAACTTGCCAGGGGGGGCCTGTACTGTGGACTATAAAGGTTCTGCTTAATTTGCAACCACATACAAGGAGTAAGGTAGTATAACATAGACTAAAACAGGGACAACGAATGTCATGGGACCAAAAATTCAAAGAGGTTATACTCTTTTTATGAATAAAATATTTATTTGCTATATTTTTATAATAAGCTTTTTAAAATCGTTATACCAGATAAAAAAAACGAAAAAATACTATGCCATAGACATTAGCAAAAAACGGCGATAGAAAGAAAAGACATAAGGCATTTTCATTTACCAAAGCAGTTCAGAGCCCATACAGATAATAAGTTCCTATCAAATTAGCCCTAGAATGCCTATGTAAGAAGCTGTGCAGGCTTAGATTTAAAAGGCTTGGCTAGGAAAAGCTAAAGCCGATAAGGTGCATGGAGAAACTCCGTGTTATATATACATATGGAATCTACTGACTTTGACACGACACTCTAAAAGAGCATGAAAATGAAAGTACAACAATAAACCTATTTAAGTTAAAGAGGACCAATGATACCAGAAATAGCAATCGGCTTGTCTATTTTTACCTAAGTCTTAGAGCAGGGGTTAGATTATTTTGGGTTTTTTAATATGCAGCTAAGACTGCAATGTGATTTTTATGCTTTAAAACAATAAATACATTACCACCACAAAAAATATAGCACTCTTTAAGTGCCAACCTTTTTGTTGAAATTATTTTAACTCTGTTGGTAGGATCATTAAATTAATATTAATTTAAAACCACCATTAATAAACTATTCTAACCATTTGGTATTATTTATATTAAAAAATTGACAATTAATACAGTTAAAATGCTGTCAAAAATATACCAATTAGGTAGATTTGCAGAGGTATAAATATTGAATATAGGATTTGTTTGACTAGTTAAAATTTGTGGAAAATTTTAGCTAAAGGGTAAATAGCATATAGTATATTTGTTATGTGTAATTAATCTGATAAACTAAATTAATTAATAAGCACATAAAATAAATTAACATAATTTTCAATGTTTAAGGGCCTTGTATTGACTTTATTAAGCCACGTGGAGCACTTTAGGATTATAAAATCTGCCCATTTCCGATTGAGAAAAACACCTGAACAAAAAATGTGTTCCGTTAGTTTAAAAAGTCAGTAACCATAGTTACAACAGCACAAAATGTATTTTATTGGTTCAAAAAGGCAGTAATTATGCTTGCTTACTAACTGTTTTTCTCTCGAAACAATTAAAAATTATTTAAAATAACACTTATAAAATACGTTGATATACAACTAAAAATAATATCACATATATAAAACCCTATAAACAAAATTATAACATTAACCTAACAAGATATTATTTTAAGATACATACCTTAGAGCTGCTGGATGGTATTTTTGGTATAAAAGCTTTAAAGGCATTTAATAAGGTGCAATATTGTGTTTTTAATTTTTAAATCTTTTTTGTTTTTTTTTAATAAAAACATTTGAATAATGTTTTTTTTATTATTAATGTCTTTTTTGTGTTAAATTTATACTTTTATGTTTATTCGATAAATTTTTAATAATAGTCCAAGAAAATAGGTCGTGAAATACGAATTTGAGGTTAAAACTTGAATTTTTGATGTAAGTTACTTTAAAGAATCTAAAAATGAACTGTAATTTTTTTTAATTCACCCCCGGGAAGGGGTAAAAAAATATTAAAAAGTGTTTTTTTTAATTTTGAGAAAACGGTAAGTCCTAGAAAAAAAAGTTTTAAATAAAAGTTGTAGAACGTAAAATTCTACATAAAAATGATTTTATAACTTTTTTTCTAAAATTGAAATAACCAGAGATAGGGTAGCTAGAAGCTAGGGGATGATAACAGCAACTTTAAAAAATCATAATTATTGGAAAATTAAAAAACTCATAGTTTTTTTAAATTATTTATATAATTAACAACTTTAATTCTAGAGAAAAAAATCTCTAAAACTAAAGTTGTTAATTATATAAATAATTAAAAAAAAACTATGAGTTTTTAATTTTCCAATAATTTTGTTTTAAAGTTGTATCTACTCTACTACCCTATCTCAGTTAATTTAATTCTAGAAAAAAGTTATATAATTATTTTTATGTAGAATTTACGTTCTACAACTTTTTTAAAACTTTTTTTCTAGGACTTACGTTTCCTTAAAATTAAAAAATACTTTTATTTTTTTCACCCCTTCCCGGGGGTGAATTATAAAAAAATTACAGTTCGTTTTTAGATACTTCAAAGTAACTTATATCAAAAATTCAAGTTTTAACCTCAAACTCGTATTTCACGACCTATTTTCTTGGACTAAAACTGCTTATCTGGAATATATACGGAGTACACAGATTAAAGGGAAAGAAATACAGTCCTCTTGAACAAGCAATCTAAGCTTTTTTAAGCTGATTTGGTTATATAAGCAAAAAATAGAGTTGGCGCCATTTCTGAGCTCGAAGATAGCCTAGAATTAATTTGGTAAAATTTAGAGTGTTAATCTACATTAACTGATCTACGTCGATTTGGGAGGAAACCGAAGAGCCAAGAACTAAGTTTGGGTAGACGATCGTAAAACGTAAGTTTTATTAAAAGCGCATCATGCCAATCCTAGCCAAGCCCTTTAGTTGTGTGAAACACATAAAAGAAGATCTGCTGCGGATTTTTCGTAACGAAATCCGAACTGTCAGTCATGTGTAATTTTGAGTTTATTTCGTTAATAAAATAAACTGACCAAATATGCTGCAATATTTTCTGTAATTTCAAGTAGTTCTGATGTGGTGCTGTTTTCCTAATAACCCTTACCTATTTTCAAAATTATCGAGCTCCAAATTTTACAAATAACGTGTTCTACGGTTCTCAAATATTTCAACATGTAAACAAAATCTGTTTTAGCTAGGGTGTGGAAGCGAATGACGCCGGACGTAAAGCCTATCGACGCGTACATCTCGAACGCTTATTAGTGCTGGATTACTTCGTATTAGTTGATCGGATTAGCCTGCTGGTCGCTCATATAGGCAGCAGCTTTCAGCCTCCGTTTTATTATTTTCTATTGATTATTTTTATGGTCCAATTGGTAACACAACTGGAAACTTAAGATAGTTCTTGATCCAGTCGATTTATTATTTCCGGATATATTTAGAAATAGATATATTGTTACAGTTTTTTTTATAAAAATTTGAACCATGTAGTCCTAACAAAACTAATAATTAATATGTCTTAAAGGTAGAAATCATTATATATTTTTTGATTTTTAAATCACTTTATTGCAACAATCATTATACGATACCAAATTGGTTCTGTGAAACTTTAAATTTAATTAAAGTAATAATGGACCTACAACAAAACATTTTTTAAAAATTTTAATTCGTAAAGCACACCTGCTTTATGTTAATTAATTATAAACAAAGAAAATGCAGAAATATTAATTTTTATTTGTTCCGCTACAGGTATTGCCCTAATGTCACGTTTTTTTATCATTGCTAAATTTAAAGCTTTTTAATTGGTTATTTAAGTATATATAAAAATCATTTAAAACAGAACAGTATCACGTTTTTGTTCAAATTATTTTTAGTCGGGCACGTTTTATTACTTTAAAAGTAAAAGCAATTAGTGGCATACCTTAAACCTAAAAAATAAACGTTACATTTTTTTTTACAGCACTATCTACCAGAACATGAAGTAAAGTATACCACTTTGACGTCCCAAACGTTATTTTCAATCTTCAAAGTTATTATTTAAATAGTCATCGCTGCTGTAGAATGCCTTCTTCTTTAGATATTTTTTTAATTCATGTCTAAATGACTTGGAAAGATATTAGTTAATTAGGGTAGAATAACATTTTGTAATGTATCAATATTAACTTCTTCTGTAAATCTTCCATTAATGCGGTGGCAAAGCCCAAAGCCTCTTGCAGTAGATCTCGACACATTAACTGAAAATCTGTCTGTCCGGTAGCGTAGTGGTCAGAGCCTTGGCTCGCCGCGCCGGCGATCCGGGTTCGAATAGAAATTAATTTAGGTAGTAATTATTTAAAAAGCCAATAACGTCCGTGGTGGCACTACTCGCTTTCCAAAAGGTTTTAGTATATATAAAATCATTTGCAGTATCAGTTTGGGTCAATGTTTTTGTCGGACTTGGTGCTTAAGTAAAAGCATGTGGCTTAAACCATACGGAAATACACCGTTGCACTCAACGATACTTAGTTAATTAGGGTAGTAATAATCATGTTATGTATATGTATAATATAGTATATTCTTCTGTAAATCTTCCATTAATGCGGTGGCAACCAAAGCCATTACAGTAGATCTCACACATACTGGGATCACCACTTGCTTCAACTGTTTGGGTATACTTCTCTTTAAATCTTATGTTTCAAGGTCTGTACACTCTAGCTCACCTTTTAAAACAAGATTAAAAGGTCTTTTCATCCCTAAAAACGACATTTCTCCAAAACTCCAACCCTTCCTATAAATACTGCAAAGCAAATCCTCTCTACTCTTTGTAAACAGCCATTAAAAATGGTTTCTTGACAGCAGCATGATTTCTTAAATTGGATCTTTCCTTGACGCGGCGTCTTGCTACCCAAACAGATTCAGGAAATTATTTTTGTCTATGTGCTTACACGGCTGTTTGAAATGGATGATTTTCCAAATAAGTAACCAGTCTATCATCTTGTTTCTCATTTAATTCCCTTTTTTGCCATTTCCTCACAATCTATTTAGGGAGCCGCTATTTTGCCACTTTTGCTTTAAATCTTAAATGATATGGTAAATTAATTTACTCGGATATTTGCCTTCTTCAAATAAAATATTCAGTCTTACTCTTTGTAGTTCGTTCAGTCTATTCATTTTATTTGAAATTATTCTATTCTAAATATATATAACTCTAAAATAATATGTTACTGGTTGACAAATATTTTTGTCACTTTGACAATTGTCAGGTAAAGTTGAGGTGATATAGGTTAGGCAAGCTAAGCCTGAATTACAAATTGAAAAATTGTATGTCCCGATTTTTTTGCCCGTAACTGTACCTATTTGCTGTTCGAATTAATTTAACCAACTTTTGATTCCGATTTTATATTTTGAAAAATATTAAGCAGCTTTTTGTTTATTATATCTGACATATAATTTTATCTTATTTTAAAACAAGCAGATACTCCTAAAAGCCCAATGTTCTTTAAAAAGAAAGACATTTTTCCAATACAAAAATAAAAATTTTCATTTTAAACAATATTTAATTCCATTAACATGCTATAGTGCTTTGGGCTTTAATAATACAACAAACATGTAATTTTACTAAGTTTCTCATTAAGTTGTCACTTATTCGACCCTGCAACCCCAGCATAATGTGTAAACACTTTACCTTTATGTTCTCGTAGTTGGAATCGACGGCAGCCGTTCCGCGACAATTGACATGGGGCGACGCCATCAAAGATTTCCATTAAACGCTTCGCTGCTAGATTATTAATGGCCGCGTTGTGTGACGAAATTGACTTTCCATAAAATCAGCGGATAAACTTTAAATTAGAATCCGTTTTACTATAAACCCTATTAACGGAGACAAGTAAATAAAATAAATAATTTACTTTTCCTATATTCATGAAAAAATTGTGTTTTTTATTGCGCAATTTAATTTAATTTATAATAACATGGATGTTTATTTATTTATTTATATACAGGGTGATTTCTTAGGTGAGGCTTTTTTTAACTGTGTATAAAACTTATTAAAACAAGCCACTTTTTTAAATATTTTTTTCAAAAAGCCAAAAGTAACAAAGCTACACAAATTTGTTTGAAAATGTGTCTAGTGCGGGCCTGGGCATAAAAAGTTTATTTCTTATTTACGTTTGTTTTTTGCCTTGTCAATCACGCATTATGAATCAGTCGCTTGGCTTTTACCGAACGAGGCGAGGGTTGATTTTAAATCATTGCTAAATCGCGCAAATAGCACAATACAAAAATAATGAATAGGTGGATATGTTGCTTATTTATGGAGAGTGTCGTCAATCTGCAGCCGCTGCTTCGAGATTGTACGCGCGACGGTTTTCCTTGCGGGCTCAACCTGGACCCAGTTGTTTTGTAAACCTCATTCAACGGGCTGAGAATACTGGCGATTTGCAAAAGCATCGTGGAGGACATGCGGGAAGACCGAGAAATCCTAAAAATTTACAAAGGGAAGAACAAGTTTTAAATCTTTTCGGGGAAGATTCAACAACAGGTACTCGAGTAATTGCAAATCAGGTCGGTTTAAGTCAAAAACAAGTGTAGAGAACTTTGCGGCAAAATCACGTTCAACGTGTCCAAATTACTAGAGCCTGAAGACTCCCTGGGCGGTGACAACTTATTCAAGACAGGACACCATTCTACACACTAAATGAATAAAGTTCCTTATTTTTCAGTACTCTGAAAAAAGTTTTTTAAAGATTTTTTATTATAGGGAGTTCTATACACAGTTAATATCTTAGGAATCACCCTGTATATATAAAATAAAATATTTATTTTTTTAACCAATATTCATAATTTTATTTTTATTTTTGGGAATAGGTTAATAAAGTAAATGGTAGAAGTTTAATGCAACGTTTCGCACATTATTTATTTAGCTTTTTCAAGCGTAAGTGCTTTGGAGTTGTGATACATTGTAATTATTATAAGAATTTATTTTTTATTTTTTTAATAGTTACAATGTATTACAATCCAAAATACTTACTCTAAAAAAACACATTTTAGAAAATATTTTGTAAACAATAAGTAATTACTTACTTCTATTAGAACTACTGGCAACCGCTCTATAAAGAGACGTAAAACACTTAAAGTTTTTAAGGCGATTCATTAAGTAAAACACCTGACCTAATAAATCTTATGAATTGTTTCTTTTGACAAAGCTAGAGGTAAATAAAACACAATAGCAGGTGTTATTTAGTTCTTTATCACCGAGACTCATTCCCTTTCTTTGTTTCAAAAGATAAATTTTCATTACTGAAAAGGTGGCAGACAGAGGATTCTGATTACAGCCCCCTTTACTGTATTAAGCATAAATCTTGAATTTAATTTAAATTTTCTTCCTTAATTAAATTGTTTTATTTTTATAAATTTTCCATTCTTTGTGAGTTAAGCAATACATCCTTTTTATTGTTGTTTAAAAATGTTTTTAAATTTGCTTACTGCTTGTACCACTAGGTAAAATATGTGTGCTAGCTTGTACCTGGTAGTATCTAAATGAGCTAGATGCCTAGAAAACTAACCAGAACTAACCAATATGGAAGTAAAACATATTTATTTTGGTAATAAAAGTTCTTATGTTAAATAAATACATATTAGTAAATAATGCATTATTTAGTATTTATTAAATAGATTAAATGTTATTTGTTACTTATTTTTTGGGGATAATTTTTATAAAATCTAGCTTGTTTTACTAGTACAGTAGGTAGTTTCACCTGAAATAGGTTCTCTTATGTTTTAATATCATAATTTTTTGTTATTGACTTTAACAAATTAGAATATTTCTTGAATTATTTTGTTTTCTTAAATTAAATGGCATACCATAATTAGAATATTTCTAGTGCATAGCTAAATTATTACTTGCTTTTTAAGTCCTTTAAGAGGCATTGTTTTTAAGAATCGATTCTAGAATTACTCCAATAATTATATCGGCAAACTTCTTTATTGTTTGCATTACATGCGTATCATACCTTTATAAGTACTTAACGTATTTCTAATGATTTCAAAGTGTAAGGGGGAATTGGCAATAAGATATTAGTATTAATCGATAACGGTGTAATCTTGTACTAAAAGGACGAAAATTTGGCATAAGAAAAAAAAAGCGCATGCGTGGCGCTCATGTATTCGCATTAAATTTTTAAATTGGAAAATTAAAGTTTTGCAAATACCTTTTACTATGCAAAGTGTATGTAAAGGATAAAATTCAGCTACGGCAATATAATACCAAAGATTAAAGAAAATATAAAATTTTTTGTAACCAAAATTATAAATTAGTACAAAGATCTATAAAAATAAAATTACTACAACCATAATCAGTGTACGAAAAAAATTAAACTGTAAAACCCCAAATGTCTTACATGATTAAGTAATTATTACCAAATATATAATATATATAATATATATATTATATTAATATAATATATATATATATATATATAATATATATAATATATATATTATATATATATATATATATATATATATATATATATATATATATATATATATATATATATATATATATATATATATATATATATATATATATATATATATATAATGGTGTGTTATGATTCAAGATTTTAACGGGCGACAGAGGAACTTAAAACAAGCCAAAAAAGCCAAAAACAAATTGGTCAAAAGTTAATTGTTTTCGAAATATGGCTGTTTAATGTTTGAAAAACTGCATATTTACACTTTTTTTCAAGAGCTGTTTATTTACACAAAAAGTACTTCTTGCAATTTAGTTTAATATTTAATTTTGAAATAAATTTAAGTTAAAATCAATTAATTATTGTTTGGCCTATTTTCTGATTTTTGTGGACGGTATGCAGCTCCGCAGCTCTTATTTACCAGCCTCCTCTGCGTTAAAATAACGTTTTTTTTAATTTTACTTTATTTGGGCTTTTATTTGTAAATAAAAAATAATTGTACGTACCAAAAATTAAGCTGAATATCCATTGTAAGAACACAAATTATTATGTTTTAAAACAGCAATTATTAATTTTACTTGAAGAATAGAAAGTTTCTAATTATAAAAAAAAAACAGCTGTAACTATGGTATGTGATACGTTTACTTCGCGACCTAATGACCTCGTACTAATACCAGGATTTTTGTCCGCAAGTTTCAATTTTTTTTCTCTTTTCTACAATTATGTGTCTCCCAGGATTTCTTGGTTGCACACATTCTGTTTCCAAAACTGTTGTGTTGTGAAAATCATTCACGATAATTTCAGCTGCTAGTATACCATGTTTGATTGCCTCGCCGTAAATTAATAACATTGCACAATGCACGACCGACTTGATGGACTCCACGCTACAGGTAGCGTGGAGTCCATAAAGAATCATACTTTTTACACCCTGTATATATTTGATCGGATATTTTCGCGACTATAAGATGTGGTAACGGATTTTCGGGTGACTTGCGTGTTACTTCTGTCTTAAAGGAGTGTTCGTGCTTATTTAGTTAATTCTTAAAAGTTACAGCTACAAGACTAAATTCTTTTAATTCTGCAGGTCTTGGTCGCTTGTAAGTTAAAGATGGAAAAATTGAAATTTTACTGATTACTCTTTTTTGAAGACAAATTTTAATAAATTTGTTACTGGATTATTACCTATTGCTACACGTAACTAAGTCCAATAACCAGATGTCCTGTAGTTTTAATATCATACTATGATGAATAAAAATATACATTGCCGTTTACGAAGTTGGTGCAACTGCAAATCATTCTGTCATCTACTTTTTATGTTTGGTATTATTTGTTGCTACAAATTGTTTTCGGAACGGCCGGTATAACAGCAATTTTTTAAAATTAGACAAATGATGCTATAAAGTAAGTCAAGGCTTAGTTTAACCTATTTTTTACCATCAATAAATTACACCTTGCAAACACGCTGGCGGTATGTGCTAAATTCATTTAGACGACAATAAATTCTCTAAATTGCACTTTCTTGAAATTTCATAAAATGCCGGTTTCTATCTACCTCCAACCTTTTTATTATACAGTTAAATGTTATCTGAAACATATATTCTTTCGTGGTTTATAAAATTTTTATAGTAGCTTAAAACAATTATTTTAAATAAATATCTTTTATTAACATTGCTCTTTCTTTTTATAAAATTATTAGGCTTACAAGTGGTTTTTAATTTTAAGTTTTCTTTTTTACTTTTTCTTTCAACGAGTATTATATTTCTGCTATTTGTAGCATTTGTAGGGAAAAAAGTGTTATATTGGGTCTTATATAATAAAAATACTTTTAATAGAATAAATAGTTGTTTTAATCTAACACGGCTTGCTTAAATATTATGGGCTTGCTTTAAAACATGTTGTTTCATATATTATTAAACACCATAAGTGAAACCTTTTATATCAATGCTTCATCAGTGCACTTTGTAATTAAACTAAAGACATAGATTTTAGTTTGTTTTCTTTGGCATACTCGCCTCTTACTACTTCTTGGAAAATAACCTCTTTCGGTCCAGGTCCCGGGGTATAACGAGCTGACCCTGTTTAGCCCCATTGACCCCTATGAACTTGCAGATCGCCTGCAACAAAAAAGAAGAAAAACCCCCAAATACCAAAAATCAAAAATATTAATCTACGTTTCGGTGGCAAGTCGGCCACCGTTGTCAAGATGAAACTAAAACTAAAAATTAACTAAATTTTAACGATTTAGAAACTGACCAGCTTGCCGATAACGCGCTATTCCGCCCTTTATAAAACAACGAGAATTATCGATATTTAGGAATCGACCAAAACCGGACTCAAGATGTTAGAGCTGTGAAGACCGAGCTTAGAAGTAATTACAGGCGACGTTTACGGAGAATTTGGGAATCCGAATTATCTGGAATAAATAAGGTCCTTGCTACCAACATGCTAGCAGTGCCTGTATTGTTTTACTCTTTTGGAGTGGTTAAGTTGACGCGAGACGAACTGCGCGAGCTGGACGTCAGCACACGAAAAATGATGCATCTTCACCGTAGCATCCACCCGCGCTCATCAACATCCCGTATTTAACTCCCACGCCGCCAGGAAGATCGTGGCCTTTTAAGCTTGGAGTGTGTGCACGATCGACTGGTTTTGAGTCTTGCTTGTCAAGTTGCCAATAGTACTGATCCACTGATGCAACTAGTAAGAGCACACGAAATGGCTAATGTTGGAGCGTTTCTATTCAAGGCAGCGGAGCGAGCAGCGAAGAAATTCGGTCTCAGATTTGCAATAGATCCAAACGAGGACCAGACACTTGTAAGACTTGAGTCTAAAGCCGTAAGAACTGCAGTTAAAAGAGCAGAACAGCAGATGCTTATAGAAGATCACATTAATAAGCCGCAACACGGAGTATTTTACCGAAACATAGAAAGACTCAATCTATCTCGAAACCTCAGGTTTGGGTTTTTAAAATCTACTGAGCTCAGACATTATTACGGCATCGACGAAACAGCAATTTTGCCATTTGCTCCCGGCGATATCGAGGCAGTAGTGGAAAATGACAACTGTCGCATATATTGGAATTATACATTCCCAACTACGCATCAAATTCGCGCCAATAAACCTGATATCGTTCTCCTCGATAAAGGGAATAACTCTTTGTATGTGATTGAGTTCTCCGCCCCAGCGGAAACTAACATCGATATAAAGGAACGGGAGAAACGAGCCAAATATCAGGATCTACTTGGCGAACTTCGGAGGCTCTATCCGGAGTATAACGTGCGATTGGTTGTCCTGATTGTCGGAGTTTTGGAGGGCATAAATGAAAATGTGTTGGGGGAGCTGAAGTGTATTAATGCATGTCAACATTCACCCGAACAACTGGTGATGAAAATACAGAAATCTGTTGTCCTTGGGTCCCTTCGTTTACTGAGGCAAATGAATTTGGCTGAAGATCACTGACCGAGCGGACGCGAGGAGTGGTTTTCGATACGGATCGCCTTCCGCATGAAGCCCTATGGGGTCGGAGCCATGGGATACGTCATGTCGGATCTTTCAAAATAATAATAATAATAATAAGTTTTAAGAGCAAACATTTTTTAAATTTAGTTTAATTTTTTGTTTTAGTTTCATCTTGACAACGGTGGCGGACTTGCCCCCAAAATGCAGATTAATATTTTTGATTTGGCTGATCAGCTCGTTTTCCCCGAAACCTAAACCGAAGAGGTCCCATTTTCCAAAAAGTAGTAAAGTGAGTATCTCAAAGAAAACAAACTAAAACATAAATCGGTCACAAAACTATATAATATATTTAAAGACATAGACTTAGACCTTTTTCTTTCCTTGGGCCAAATTGTTATAATAGCCATTTCAAGCGCGTCCCAAGCTTATCAATATAATTAAAAAAAATAGTTATACGAAATTAGGCACTGGTTGGTAAAGTTTATGAATTATTTGGGCCGTAAAATAGAGTTCGGCGGGTCACGGTAAAAATAAAATTTCTTTACTGATTTTATGGCGTACCTTTTAAATTAGGACTTTTTCTAGAGATAATATTTATTTGGAGACATATTATGTCAAAATTATAACATTTTCATAAACAAGATAGTTATTCGTATAATTACTCATGAAACTATATATAATCATTAAACATTAATCGTCATTAAAGTAAATGGCACATTATAAGGTGGCAAATATTTGTCATTTTATAACAAGCGTGTTTTTCATGCCATGCATGCTGCTATTCCCTATCGCTAAAGTACTTAGGTTAAATGAAGGAGCAAAATATCTATTTTAAAGCTAATAAAGGGCGTGCAGGCATAAGTTCGATTTTAGCCAAAGGGTTAGTTTAACAAATGCGCAAAGTTTTAGAACTAACTTTAAAGCAAGGTTCTTGCATTTTCATCCGTTACGACTAGCAACATATTTTGTGGTCTTATTAGAATGTATATTAATATTAATCAGTGCTATCTTTGCATAGTTTTGTTTACAGTTAGACAGTTTTGCATTTTATGATGTAGGTTGTTTTTGAAACTATTAATTTCATGAGGCAAATGTTGTTTAGATTACCCTATTACCTAGTATATAGTGTTTGTTTTCTTATTATAAGAATTACGTAGAAATTCATAAACAATCGTTTTTGTTACTTAAATACATAGTCGAGGCAATGAAGCACTAAACAGGCCAAAAGTTTGGAACTTTTTTGCACTAAGACGGATCGAAATGCGGTTTTTGCATTAGCCTTCAAAATTTTTTGTAAAAAATGTACCTACTTTGTGAGTTATACAAACCGCAAATTACATGGCTGCAGCCAAAAATGCATTCAAAAAATGGATATTTTGAGACGGCTTCTGGAGAATTTAATAACTTTGTAAATATGAGTCACTCGAATTCATGGGTTCAATCGTGATATATTATGATGTTAATTGATAAGGACCTGATCATGATTATGATTATCTATATTAACTACGCGATAGGAGTAGGAACTTGATATTATCTCTGATATTCAAATATCATCGGGAAGACGAGAACCTACCGACCTGGAAGCGGCTATTCGAGGTTCCTACAATTCTATAATTTTGGCCTATCGGGAATTTCCGCCACCTGAACACCTGAGTTCACCGAACCTGACGACTCATCTCCAGGTTTTTCACCGGAATGAAAATTATGTTATCAGGTTTTTTGGGTCGCTAATCAATTTGCATGGCGAAAACAACCCTGTGTAAACCTGATGACCGTAATCCCCGAGAATTATTTCGACAGTGGCAATCCCCAAAATCAACTTTCAGAGGAAAGGACGAAAAATTTCACACTGAGGATGTTTTGGCGTAATTCGAAATGTCTGGGGAACCCGTCCTGTCTCCAAACCTGAGTGCGAGGTCATCCCAGCATATTTGAATAGATCGACCAAAAACGCAAATATTTAGCTATTTAAGTAAAATTATTATACTGATCCGAAATAACTCATATATATTTTGATTATTGCATATTATAGAAAATATATGATATTTATTAAATAGTTCTTATATATATTATATATATATATATATATATATATATATATTATATATATATATATATATATATATATATATATATATATATATATTATATATATATATATATATATATATATATATATATATATATATATATATATATATATATATATTATATTATATATATATATATATATATATATATATATATATATATATATATATATATATATATATATATATATATATATATATATATATATATATATATATATATATATATATATATATATATATATATATATATATATATATTATATTATAATAATAATACATATATTTGAAATCAGAAAAAAAGATCTTTCGTTGTAGCCTATAATATACAGAGTGTTCCATTTAAAAAAAGTTGAAGTTGCTCATATTTTTTCATTTTTTTAATGCGATATTTTTAACTGATAATTTAAAAAGATAATATGAAAAAAAACCTACAATTTCTATATAAAACATTTTTTCTATTTTTAAAAATAAAGGCTCCAGATACCACATAAATATAATTAAAGACCCTGTACATGGTAAAATTTTATTTATTTATCTTACATATCTTCAGATAATTAAAAATTCCATTTTTTACCAAGACAACACAAGACTGAATATGGCCAGACCAACCGTAGACTTTATGATTCATGATTCAACACCTTATTTATCGCTAGATCGCCTGATCTCACCCGCATTGAATTTATTTTGGACACCCTGGGTCGCAGATTGTTTAACTTACAGCAAGCCCCTCAGTAGTAGCACTTAGACAGAACGGCTTTAGATCACCCCCATCATATAAATGCCCAGACGTGTCGATGAGTGTATCAGAAAACGAGAATCTTCAACACATCCCATTTGGGAGACACATAATTATTTTTTAAAATTATCTGTTATAAATGCAAGCATATAATTGTTAAAATATAAATTGTATATGAAGAGGTGTTTTTTGTTACTAAGTATACCTAAAAATTGTTGGTACGCTCCTGAACTTTAAAACCGCCATCTCTCACAACTCTTATCCCAAATCACCAGCAGTATGGTGTACACAATCATCCATTATATGTTTCTCAAAACGGTTTTGGTGTCAAGCAGCGCGGGAATTTCTGTCGGTGACACTTCCACACTTCAGTCTAATGCACATGTTAAACCATATTCCTCTGACGTTGCTGCGGCTAGATCTAATGAAGCAGTTTACTTCACCTAAGCGTGATTGCTTTTGTTTTATACAAGAGTCTGTTATTAAGTAGACAGTTAAGATTTTTAAGAACAAAAAAAAATTGATTTAGCCTGTTAGTATTTATACATGGTGTAAAACAAAATAGGCGCGCAATCTTTCTAGGCCATATTTTACACAAAAATTTATTTTTTGTGTAAAATATTCTAATATTTCCTATAAGAATGTTCTTAATTTTTGTGTGGCACATATTCACCATGCAGAAGGATACATTATATCGTCATCGACATTAAGCATTTTAAATAAATGAAATTTTACTATGTATGTAGTAAAACTTAGATTAAACTCTTTATAGTCCAGGAAACGAAACAGAAAAAAAATGCATAGATTTGCATAAAAATTTGGGTTAAACTTAACTTACCCTCCTCTTCAAAATCTATATTATGTCGATGGACGCTCTTTATTTTTTAGAGGTAAAAACTACCCTTTATTGCTAAAACCTATAACACTATTCATTAAAGCTTAAGTTAAGTAAAATTTGATTCAAATATGTTAAAAAAGTAGTATTCTTTAAAACATTATTTGAAATATTTCAGCCCCTAAAAATCAACCCCTATTAATTCAAAAAAATATGTTTACCCTAAAAATTAATACATTAACAGTGTTTTGCATAAAAATTTGGAATTAAGCTTAACTTGCCTTATTTATTTTTAAGGGGTGAAAACTACCCCTTATTGCAAAAACCTTTAACACTTTTATATTAAAGCTTGAGTCACACATGATTAGGCTCAAATAAGTTAAAAAATAAGAATTTAATTCTTTGAAAAATTATTTAATATATTTCAACCCTTAAAAATCAAAACATTATTATGATTAAAAAAAAGTGTTTACCCTAGAAAAATTACCATATTTTACAAAGTTGTAATTAAAAAATGTGACTGCTCAAAAGTGTTACTAATTTAATTTTGTAATTTTTTAATCCCTAAAAATCCAGCCCTTACAATATTACAATGCAAAATATAGTACAAAAGCACGGATTTTTAAAAAAATGCATCGAATCGCATAAAAAGTTGAAATTAAGTTCGACTTACCCTTAAAGTGTGCATTACGCTAATGAGCGCTTTTTTTTTTAGGGGTAAAAACTAATCATTATTACTAAAACCTTTAACACTTACTTTACTTACATTTTAAAGCTTAAATAAAGTAAAACTTGACCTAAATATATTGAATAATAAATGTTTAATCTTTGAAATATTAATTGAAGTATTTTAACCCTTAAAAGCAACACCATCACGCGTACATATATAAATACATATAAAATTATTTTATTAAATTATATATAATATATATATATATATATATATATATATATATATATATTTATATATATATATATATATATATATATATATATATATATATATATATATATATATATATAATACTATATATATATATATTATATATATATATATATATATATATATATAATATATATATATATATATATATATATAATATATATATATATATATATATATATATATATATATATATATATATATATAAAGACCAATATTTTCGAAACATCAAAAAGTCCATTATAAGAATAATTTATTACTGATGGTCTAACAAAGACAACCTTTATTACCTTTTAAACATCAATATTCTTATCATGTTCAAAAGACTTAACCATTTTTCTAATAGCGAACGTGACACTAATTCTATTCTAAATGGCACAAAAGACCGAAATTAAGATTTTCTAGATAGTATTATGAGGCCCTCTAATGGGATTAGAGATTAGACGAATTTTTCTAAAATAGCGTACCGTCTGAGAGTATAGAATAATTATCTTTCATCTTTGATTACTTTACACTACGTTATACAATTTTTAGATACTGGTAATATTATTAAATGGTTTCGTTTATTTATTTATTAAAATTAAATAAAAGAATAATTACAACGCTTGCCTTGAGCATGTATCATTGTAAGATTAAGGCAAATTAGTCATATAAACCATGAAAACAATCAGTGTGTTAAACAGTTATGATAATAATAATAAGTTTTTTAGCATGTACAGTAACGGCCATTAAATCTTGGGCAATTCTTTTTCCCTTTCGTAAAATAGGCTTATGCCACCTTCTACTGAATATAAATACCAAAATGGATCAAAAGTATTAATTATTCATTATATTGAGCATTGAGGTTGGCCAGAAAGGGATGTGGCGGAAGAGCTTAATAAATCAAAGAGTACTATTCATTTTGTTAAAAAAATTGCAGGAAACACACCCTCCTTTGAGAGAAGAGCTGAAAGTGGTCGCTCCAAACTATCGAATCAAGAACAAGACAATAATTTAGTTAATGTTTTAAGAAACCAACCATTTAAATTTTAATTACAGCAAAAACGGAAAGCAATTTCCCAGTATCGGCATCGGTTAGAACGGACGGTGAAGAATAAGGCAAATATCCGAATTGCGCTGCCACCCGGCAGCCTTAAAACCGTTTTTAACAAATGCAAATAAAGAACAACGCATTGGATTTGCTCTTCAATTTTACTTGGAACCTCCTATTTTTGGAAAATATAATATTCACCGATGAACAAGCGCTTCAGTCGTGCTACAATGGGATACTTAAGGTATACAGGGCTCAAGAAACATGATTTGATTAAAAATATACCCAAAAGGGCAGAAGTAGTGGGCGATTTTCGGTAAAGATTTAATGGCCGTCACTGTACATGCCTCTGCCGGGTTAAAACACCGCTTACCCCGAGATTAGCGAAGCTAAACAACGCCGGGCACGGTAAGTAATTGAATGGGTGACATTTGGTAAACACCGTGTGTCGTAGAGTGTAGTTCGGAATTAACGTTAAACTGTAATACCCGTCTGGACGCCATTAGACAGACGTTAAGATGGGGTAGTTAAGAGGTAGTAGTCATTTGTGTAATGTCCGTGGTGGCACTACCTCGTTGCTTAAAAGGTGCGGACAAATGCACTATTCTTTGGTACAGCGTTGACGAAAGTAAAAACATCTAAGAAACTAGGAGCCTTCGTTGGCTGTAATATAGATGAAAAAAACCTTATAACTGTAAAATATTTAATTAGGATACAATGTTTAAGATTGGCACAATCTACTTTTATAACTGAGCGTTTTATTTTTCAATGTATTATAAATTTTTATAAAATTTATGGGTAGTTTTCCTTAAATAATGCTGTTGAATCAGAAACATTTTGGTTTTGTAAAGTCATCTTTACTTTTTTCCTATGTACGAACTACTAAATTTATAAAATTAAATATGAAATAAATATTTAAACCAAAAGGGACAGATACATATATTTTTTTAAATTTCCATTTGGTTTGTGCCAGATTATATACCAAAATGCAAACATACGAATAAATCAAGCCTGCCTTTCTGCACATGTTAAAAATTAAAAACCAATATGTAAAAAATAACATAGGTGATCAAAGTCGAAATAATATTAATTTTGAAAATACAAACAAGCCGCTAATTTGTAAGGGTACTTTACTGCAGAAAATACAAACAAATTTAAATGAAATAATACAAATTACACATTGGAAATTTACAGACCGAATAGCCTCAAATCATAATTACAAAAGTGGTTTTTGCAATGGATTTGAAATCACTAGCGAAAGCCAATAGGTTGAAAATGTTGGAATTAGCTTTCAAAAGGACCGTTGAAAATGTAAAATGCAGAATAATACATTAAACATTTTTGTGGTCGCAACAAAATATATTGTCGAAGGGACTTTTTATTGATTTGATATTCCAAATCACAAACAACTTTTTTTGATTATTATATAATACTTAGCATTTTCATTTACGGTTTTTGGAACAGAATTTTTTATTTTAAAGCATCAGGAGGGTAAAAGTTTTCTTTAAAGGGAAAGTTTTTGTCCAAAGTTTTATCAAATTTTTGAAATCTTT
>JAHBCN010000462.1:112500-183617 GCA_019359885.1 Listronotus oregonensis | reverse complement strand
AAAATTTTTAGAATGTATTTATGAAAATAAAAAAAGAATTGAAAAAGGGCTGATTCTTTTTAATTGGGGTGGAAATTTGGGGGGGTTTTTTTTGAATTTTTTGGGGATTTAAAAAAATTTTGGTTTAAGTTTATTTTTAATCATAACTTTTAAATTTTTTTATAATCCCTTTTTAAAAAAAAAAAGGGTTTGCAAATGCAAAAAAAAGTTATTATTTTTTTTCTCGAAAAATAAAAAATTTTGGTTTTTAAAATTTTGCTTTTGAAATCTGAAATTTTGTTTTGATGAAAATTTTTAAAACCCTTTTAAACCCACCACAACTTGGCTTGATTACAGCAATTAAAAAAAAAAAAAATTTTATTCTTTTTTTTAAAATTTAAATTTTATTATATACTTTTTTGGGGATAAATGCATACTTATCGAGTTATTTCAAAACCTTTAAAACCCGTTTTTTTTATGACGAAAAACTATGACTTTCGATTCCCAAAAAAAAAAAATATGCATTTTACAAAAAAAAAAAGAACATTTTTTGTTTAAAAAAATTTTTCTATCGGTTCCTGTGGTCAAAAAATAAAAAAATTTCCCCCCGAGATGGTTTGGCACCCCCCCCAAGGTAAAGGTTTTTTTTCATGATAAGTTTTGATCCTTGGATTTTCCCTACCTACTGTAAAAATTTTAAGTCCTTCTATGCTTTTTAAAAAAATTTCTAGGAAAAAATGGTTTTTTTTCCGGGTATAATGATTGAATTTACAAGTGGAGCCAGACGGGTTTTTTCTTGGGGGGGGCCCCCGGGCCCCGGGATTTTACGTTGAGGGTATTTAAATACAAATCCCCCCCAAACCCCCCCGGTTTTTCCCTGCCGCCCCCCCTAAGGATTTTCGAATCCCCCCATCAATTTTACAAAAAAAAAAAAAAAAAATTTAAAAAAAAAATTTGGGAAAAATTAAGTTTCCAGACCATTGGTGTAATACTTGTCTAATATCCAAAGGTAATGAACTCTATTTTTGTACTTATTCTGGTTCACCCCATTTATGATGGTCACCGCTTTTAGTGTTTATTTATAATTATTTTTAACTACAATTTTTAAGACTCTTTTTTGGTTTTAAATAATTGTGTTTATAGAGGCGGCAAACAAGATTCTTTTTAACATTTTCAAAATTTACGAACTAAGAAAGTAAGCTGCAAGATCATCTTGTACAATGAATTAACAGAAGCCGTTTTTGCAAGCTCCCTGGTACTATTCCATATGTTAATACTGGAGTACCCCAGGGTTGTACTAACATAACATCAACTCTATTCTTTCTTTGCATCGACAATTGTCTCTTTTCCACGATCAAGTCCATCCATAGATTTGCTGACGATATTACCTTCACTCTTATATTCAGTTTCTTTAAAAAAAATCTTTAAGCCTTTTTTTTTAGAAAAAAGTAGAATTTAATATTTTTGGGGACCCAAAAAAAATTTTTCATTTTTGGGCCCTTTTTAAAAAAATCGTGGCGCCAAAAATGTTTACCACTACTTATAAGTTCTGTAGTACAAAGAGTCATTTAAACTTGTAGGTGTTACCTTTAAGAATAACCCGTCTGACATAAACATATTATATCCATAACTACAGCACTTTTAAAAAAGATCCAATTCCTTTTTCGAGTCAGAAAACCTCTCTGTCCCCTTCTAATTAGTAACCACTAAGCATCCCAAATTGCCCCCTTTTTGGAATATTACCATGTCGGGGAAAAGGGAGCTTACAAACCTTGATTTTTTTCGTTCAAAAAGACCTTTAACCTAAAAATTTTTTTTCTTAAGAAAAACACACACTGGAACAGTATTTCCTCTGGGTTTTCAAATGTGGGGGGTTTTTTTTAAAAAACTTTTTCCCTTGGGGTTTTTTTTTTTTGGGTTTTAAAAGGAAAAGTTTGTTTTTAAAAATTTTTTGTATAATTAGGGTCAAAAATTCCATTCATTACAGTAAGTTACAAAAATAAATAATTGCCAATAATCATCAAAACTGTGCTTTTACCCAATACCCTATTTCTTGTAACAAAGAATACGTTATATAATAATGCCTCCTTCTCTGGGTCAATGTCACAGCAGAACTGAAGAAAGTGAGATGAAGCATGCCTTACCTACATTTTCGTAAACATTGCGTATATGAGTTAGTGGTACTCAGTTGGCTATTAGGTGATTAATTTACAAATAACTTATTATTAATTATGAACAAAAAAATATAATAATACTAGGTATATTACGATAACATTTTATATTGTCATATAAAAAATATTCGTCTTTTTGGCTATTATTTACGTCTTTTACACTGTTAAGTACCTGATTATTTATTTTTAATTAGAAATGGTTTCTTTTAATAACAGGCTATATTAAGAGGTTTTTGTTTATAAGTTAATATTAAGAACTTATGTAAGATTAAATAAACACAATGTTAAAAGAAAATAATTTGTTAGAGAAAAGCAAATATTTAACCGCAGAACAATACTAAATAAATCAATTTTACTTACGCGTTTCAAATTTTGTAGTGTTTTTACTGCTCTCCTCCTGTTGGTTCTCTTGTGCGGACACTTCTACTCGTAACCATAAACACAAAATCAAATAAAAGATTGTAAAATCCATTTTTGATTATAAGTTTTTGAAAAATGCTGTTTTAAAATGTTATTTGCAAAAAAAGCGCAGAAAAGAGGAAAGTATACTAAAGCGGTGTATAACCTACAAGAATCTAGGTAGTTACGTTAAAAAGAATTATCGCACTTCATGTTACATGCAGAATTTCAGAGAAAGCAATTGCTAGGTTTATATGTGGGGTTTTCCGAAGAAGGGGGGATTCAATATTTGTGGGAATTTTGTTAATTTAAAGCACTCTTTTAGGTAGGGATAACAATATTGTACCCACAATCAAATCGTACCTACAACGTAAATTATGCAATAAGGATATTTCGCTGATATAACGAAAACAAACTGTTATAAAACCAGTGATGATTTTAAGTTTTTAAAGTAAACGACATACTTTATGAATGATTTGGGTAGGAGAGTTCGCCGGTAAATATAAATATTTTCGCAATTCACAGGACGCAACGCTTTCATTAACTAAATGTCTTAATAAATAATTATTTACCACTAATAATAACTGAAACAGAAACCAGAAATAAACTACTTTTTGTTAAAACATCACCAATGCAATATAATTAGATTTATTCGTATCTTACAAACTTACCGAAACAATGAAAATATTTTAATCATTTGTTTTTTGTTTTTAAACTATTTTAAGGACGAACCTGTAAAAGTTAATTTAAGATATTTTTTTAAGAGAAATTCTCTTATTATCATAGCAAACCCAAAATTATTTTTTTTGCCAAATTAACTTATTTTTTATTAAAATGTACCAACATTTATAACAGTTTGTATTCTAAATAAATAATTAATCACCGTAAATTTTGCCCAAGAAATTGCTTCCATGCCCGAAATAATGATTGTGTTCCTAAGAGTCTATCTCCAGCTGAATTATATTTCCTGTAACCAAAATAAAAGACTTACTTAATTTAAATATTAGTTCTGGTTAGTTCTGTTTTATTCCAGTTAGTTCTTTAAATGTAATTTTATTGTTCGATCATTAATTGCATTTTTGGGTAGTTGCCACTTTTCTGTGTATTTTTAAAGCTCATTAGAGTGAAATCTACCCAACCAATGTTTTGATGCCTTATTTTTCTTATTTTTAAAAACTTTAATTTAAAAACAAAAGGGATAATGTTTTTTTTCCCAAGTTTCAGTCTAGGTGTGGTTTTTATAAGAAGTAACCAATTCGACTATTATTTTTATTTGGATAGCGAGAGGCCATAGCTATCATTTGCTTTTGAATTTTAAAAATATCTTTCTTGGTATTAAAGCTATAAATTTTTTTGTTAAAATGCTTTTTTTGTTTTACGGGCATTGGCATTGTTTTGATTACCATGGTTTTTTCGTATATGACAGAAGGTGACAATTGTTTCTTGTTTCCTAAAAGTGTCACTGACAAGTGTAAGTGTAATTGCAGTTCTACATTTAACATTTAAAAAACAATTTAAAAATGCCTTGAATGACAGAAGCTGAAATGGACCAGGCCGTTGGCATGATTCAAGCAGGGCTTTTCCAGGAAGCAGTAGCTAGGTACTTTGGTAGAAGCCCAGTCAGTAGTAAGTCGATTATGGGCTCAATTTGTAAACTTTGGATGTGCGTATCCCACACATGGTGGTGCACTTCAACGAGCAACCACTCCAGCAGTAAGAATATGGTACGGCAAGTGCATAATATTGATGTTTCTTCTCAAACCCTAAGGAACAGACTTCACGAAACGGGGCTACGCGCTAGACGCACCAAAAAATATCCTTGACTTACAAGAGATCATCGTCGCAATCGACTAATTTTTCTCGGACTCATATAAGACTAGGGTGTCCTTGAGTGGTCCAATTGTTTGTTTGCAGATGAGTCGCGATTCTGCCTTTATGGAAACGACGGACGAACAAGGGTGTGGAGAAGGTCGGGCGAAAGATACAATGAGGACTGCATGGTACACAGGGTAAATTTTGGCGGTGGATCTGTAACAGTCTGGGGTGGAATATTCCGTACTGGTAGAACACAACTTGTTTTATTTAGAAACCGGATGGTAACGGCCGAACGCTACTTGCGTGAAATTATTATACCCATTGTTGTTTCTATAGGACAAAATATTGGAGCAGGATTTTTATTTATAGATGATAACGCTCGACCTCATAGGGCATCCGATTGAACATATTTAGGATTATTTGGGAAGGAAAGTGAGAAATCAGGGCCAGCAGCTAGATAATTTAGATGGGTTAAGCAATGCTCTAAATGAAGAATGAGCTGCTATTCCTCAAGCGGTTGTTGACAATGTTATTGATAGTATGTCAAGAAGATGTGCAGCAGTAATTGAAAAAAGGTGTGCTCCAACCAGATATTAATTTTTGTTTCCGTAAATTTACTAAAACTATTGTTGTTTAATTGTTGAAATATAATTTTGACTAATAAAAAAATTTATAGCTTTAATACCAAGAAAGATATTTTTAAAATTCAAAAAGCAAATGATAGCTATGGCCTCCCGCTATCCAAATAAAAATAATATTCGAATTGGTTACTTCTCATAAAAACCACACCCAGTCTGTCACCTTGTATAATTGGAGTGATTTCATTTAATGAGCTTTAAAAATACACAGAAAAGTGGCCCATCCATTTCGAGTTTTGAGAAGTGTAATTGTTTTCACATAGTTTGGCATTAACATGTTGATGACAGAGTCATCATTTTGATAACGTACCAGTTTATTTAATAAATAAAAAGTGGATAATTTGGTGACATATATTTATCTTCTGTGTATGCAGAACACGAGAGTGATCTGATAAATTCTCGGCCTAAAAATAACGACAGAAAGTTATAACTTTTGAACCCAGTTGGTTTAACAAAATTCCAAAGCCATAGTCCCCTCCCTAAAATAATGTTTGTCCAGATCACCCAAATATCCCTGTGCAGCAGCAATTGCATCTTTAAGGATGTCAAATTAGGAGAGTACAAGGTAAAATGTTCTAGTTTATACCTCTTAATTTTTTTAGTGCCAAAACACTTTTGTGGGCAGGTGAACTATCCTGATAAAAAAAATCACTTCTTTCTTCCGTAAACCAGATTTTTTTTCACAATTTTTTTCATTCAGTTGAACTAAGAGATTAGAATAAAATTTACTCATTATACTTTTGCTTTTCTTAAGCTTATTAATAAGCAAAGTGCCTTTAGCATACCAAAAAACAGATGCCTTGGAAGGAAAGAAAATTTTAATTTTATCCATAGATACAAATTGTTAAACATAACCAATCTTATTATTGTAACGGCGTTCTAAATACTGCTCAGGAATTATTATACGATTAATAATTTTTTTGAACAGCCGTTAACAATCGCTTTACCCTTTATTTAATAAAAGAAAATTAGGCAAAAGAATCTTTGACCTTTAGAAACCTCTAATGATTTTTTGTCGATGTTAATTCCTCCTTTACAAATAATTTTATATTAACTTGATATTTATTTTCCATTTTTAAGAATATCAAAAACAGTTGTGATTTTAGGGCTGGAGTTAGTGCTCTACCGACACGCTACGGCATTATATACGTACGTTCAGTGTGACGCTGAGCGACCGTACCCACACGCCTAGGCAATAACGTCAACAAAAATAAATATCGATATCAAGCGTGTTTTAGCTTGCTGTCAGCTAAGCCCTTAAGGTTGGGTCAAGACCGATGATCGGGGTGTACGGTAAGCGCTGACCGTCAGTCAAGTACTAAATCCAGCCTCAAATCAGCAGATTCGACTTATAATATTATAATATTGATCCGTGACACTCCGTATAAAAACAGGATTCCGGGTTTTACACCTTTTGATTCGAAATCAAACGTTTCTATCGTAACAATTTGACGTAACGTAACTATGGCAACTGTTTAACCTTTAACTGTCTATCAACTAGTGCTCTCTTCAAAAGTAAAAAAACAGGTCCGTGCGGATTTTCTTCGCGCTTTTTATAGTAATGTGGAAAAGAATGGAAAAGTCTTGAATCAGCTTGAAGAATTCTTTTACTACAGGATGCAGGAAAAGTGTAAAATGTATGTCTCCGAATCATCCTCAGGATAATTCGCAATGGCCGTCGAAAAAGGGGGAAAACTAAGGTAATTTATTTCAAATAAATTATTAACCTAAATAAAATAATTCTAACTTTCTACATTTCTAATAACGTAACAATATTATCTGGATACGCCTGATTTGTAGTGTCTTTTTATAGCTGATTATTTCGAGACGATACTTAGGTTAGCTTTATTTGCCCGTTGACGTTTTATTTTTCAACCAGGGCTTGCTTTATCTTTTAAGAATACCTGGTTTATAATAGCTGCTTGAGAAGTGTTTTCAGTTTCCTCAATAAAATGATTCTCACTTAGCTTTTTTCATGACTTTATTGTCTATTAATTTTTGTAATTTTAGCCTTTCAAACAATTTTTTAGTACTTTCCTTAAATTTACTAAATGACAAAACTAACTTTTCAATATCATACTTTGATTTATAAATTAAGTCCATAGGAAAGTCTAGGTATTGTTAATTGTTAATATTGGTTCTTGAATTGAATTTGAACATTTTTGGTCCAGTAGCCAGTGACAGATTTACATAACCAAGTTCCTCTCAAGTTATAATTATTGGACTGCATCAGATAGTTGTATCATAAAGCTGCGGTTCCGTTGGGCGATGAGCGAAGGTAGCCTCCCACGCATGAAAAAATTATATATTCAGTTATTTTCTCCCAACTAAAAATTTATTAAATTGTAGCTAACCTAATATCACGAAAAAAACGATTAGCTGACTATAACATACTGCATTATACGTCACCTGGTCGCTGGAACATGAAAAAAAAGTATTTTCAATGATTTCCTCTCAGCTAAAAACTTACCTATTGATATCTTATACGCAACTATGTATAAATATATATGTCAGCTGGGTGTATCTAGGTGTAAAAACCGTCAGCTGGTACTTTAAAAGTTAGGCGGAAGCATCTATCGCCTATTTAAATGCATCAGCTGACGGGGTTTCCCTCGACTTACTGCTTGCTGATTTTTTTTATTAATAACAGCAGTATATTGACAATCAGCTTACTGATTTTTATCTGGGAAATAACGTCTTTTAAATTATTCTCATTATTTCTAAAAAGGTTTTTGCACTGAGATACAGCTAGATGACATACTTATATATTTATTTATAGTTGCATATAAGCTATTATCAGGTAAATTTTTAGTTGAGAGGAAATCATTAAAAGCATATTTTTTCATGTTCGAGCAACCAGCTGAGGCATAATGCACCATGTTATAGTCAGCTGATTGTTTTGTTTCCTTCGAGATTTTGGGTAGGCTACAATTTAACAAGTTTTTAGCTGGGGGAATATGACTAAATATTTTTTTCTTCAGGCGTGGGAGGCTACCGTCGCTCATCGCCTCAACGAAACCTGTTGTGACGTTCACGAAGCTTTTTAATACAACTCTCTGGTGCAATTCACTCATAATTATCGCCTAAGAGAAAATAACTTATTAAATTTTTACCTTGCTGCCGGCTCTACTAATAAGAGCCTTGTGTGCCACTTATGTTTTCTTTTGTATAAAGTAGGTTGGTTGGTCTATTTAGACCTTTAATAAGAAACCGAAACGTGTTTAAATTTTTTCAAAGCGACTGTTATGTGCCTCTTACAAATAAATGATGTATTGGCAGTGCCCGCAAAATCGGAACTGTTTTAGTGAATGCATTTTATGGTGAATGCAGACACAAAACGCAAGTTCAACATTTAAATTTATATTTTGTTTTTATATTACGAAATTTGTTTGTTTTAAAAAAATGTTGTTTATTTTTTTATATGATTTACTTTTGTTTAATTTGTTTATTATTTTTATAAGAATTCCTAGTAAAGTTTACATTCATTTAATGCTTAATTTTTCGTTTTGGTATTCAAAAAATATTGACATATTAGGGCGGTAAAAATATATTAGCCTATGGGCGGAAAAAATTAAATCGGACCTGAGTTGGACAAGATTTTTGGTGTCCCAATCTAATATTATTTAAAGGTATTGTAAAAGAGATAGCATTACCCGAACTTGTTTTCCAACATATATTTCGAGACTTGCTAAAGAAACGGAATATGTGAGTGGAAAGTACTATCATTACCAAAACTATAAATGAGATTAAACGTGAAAGCAAGAAGGTCATTGATGAAAAGAAGAATATAGTCACTATCAATACTAGGCCCCTGAGAAACCCTATGAAAATTAAGTAAGACTAGAAGAGTGCCTATTACGATAATAGGAAAACGCATATTAGAAAAAAAACTGAAAGACGGACAAAAAAATTGGTGAAAGAAGTCTGTTAAGAGTGCACTAGACCTCATTTGGTCAAAGCCTTAGATACGACAAGGGAGTCTAAGACTCAAAGGATGTGTTCCAGTTATGTAAAATAAATGAAAAAATATTCGTCCTGTATACATATAATATAGTTTTCCTAAATGTCGTAATTTGTAAATTTAGAAAGTAATGGTTTTTTAACATATACATACATCCATTATACAGCTAAGAGAAAAGATATATGTCTTTAATTAAAATAAAAACTTTTAGATCCTTTTTTAAAATAGCTTGCAGAACTGCATCCTCCCCCAAATTTATAAAAGGGGAGTAGAGATAGTGCAGAGGACATTCTTTGGAAAAGATTGCTGGTATCCGTCCAGCCCAAAAATGTTCCTTATTAAAAGAATAAAGGATGCACCGGATTTGCTTGACTTAAAATATGATTTTGGGCATTTTTAGGGAAACCCGCAGAAATATTGAGAAAAAATTTACAAAGGATTTAAAGTAGCATTAGTATCAAGAAACCCCCTTTCCTCATCGGTACAAGGCTTTTGTATGAACCTTTTACCTTGAACAATCCTTTTTTAATTTGGGGAAATTTTGCCTCCCTTTAAAGTCTTTTTTTATTTAATAATTTCCTCATTTTACAAGTAATCTCATTTTTTTACTTATTGACCAACTTTTTTTTTTGTTATTCTGTTGAGATTGGTGTAAAGTATTATAAATTTTAAATAAAAAATATGCAAATATTGTAAAATTTTTAATTCAAGTACTTAAAGATTAAAAATTGTTTCTAAAAGTTTTTCTCAACTAAGCTACCTTTACTACTATCAAAGACAATTGAAGTTATCACTATAGACACACAAAACAATGGGCCAGGCGAATAAAAGGAAGCAAATACTTATACTACAGTTTTTGTGAAATAGACTTATGAAATATTAAAAGATCAAACAAAAATGGTATTTTTATTTAAAAGATTTATTTCCTTTTATTCCTGCCTATTTAAAGGAAATTTGGTTTGGCCCTCGCTTGCTGGGATTGCTTGAGCGAGCGTCCATCGAGATAATCTACGTACACACGCTGCTGTTTTTGTATAAAAGAACACTGTTTTTAAAACTATAGAAGTAGTAACAGTAAATAGGAATTATTTCTGTCGAAAATAGGCTTTTAATTTATATTCATTTAAATCATCTTAATTTTATTTTTTATATTTTTTTTATTAAATAAAAAAAAATAATTATGTAAACTTGTACCGTGGGGAATTATTTCCTAAAATATATAAACATGATTTTAAATTTTTTTATATTCTATTTTTTTATCATAAGACATCCCTACATGCCAAGAAATGTTTGTATAGGCTCACCTAAATTTATTTATTTTTTTTTATTAATAAAATTCAAATAAAAGCAGGTATTTTTTAGTTTATTGCTATTTGCAAATAAAGTAAGAAATATTAATTAAAGTGTGGCCTTCAAAGAAGCAAAAAAGGCTAGTTTTTGGAGTGAAATAAAAAAAAAATCGTTTTTGTTTGATTTGTTGCATTCAGTGGATATCGTATTGCCATTTGGGTTGTAATTTTTTTTGGTTTTTTCCCCTGAAAGAAATTTTAAAATTTGTATTTTTGGTTAAGTTAAAATGTGGGAAAAATAAAATTTTGGTCAAATTATGACTGCCGAGTGAGTCGAAGAGCAGAAAGTTAGGCTTTTTGTTTTTATAAGAATAGTATACTATGTTAGCAATGGATTATAAATTGTGGTAAGTATTTATCTATGCATAATATTAAAATTATTTAGACTTATTAATACCTTATAATTATATGATCGTCACCTAAAATTTAATCGGTGTTTAGAGTAATCTTTTGCTAGTTATTAATCCAAATATTTAATAGTTAAAAGAGTGACCGAAAAAATCGCTTAAAAACGGGCCTTTTTTTCAAAATTTTAATTGGGAAAAAGTTTTTTCGCTTTTTTAATTTTTAAAAATACCCCTATTTAGGGGTTGGAAAGTTGCCAAATCTGAAGAATTGCAAAATAGCAGTGGTATAAAAAGTTATTCTCACTAAAAATTTTGTTTTAAATGGACCTTGGAAAAATAGAATAATACATTTCCACCCCCCGCGAATTTGCAAACCAACCATGGACTATGTGGGGTACAATCATCCCCCAATATATATAAAATCGTGTGCAATTTCAAAAATTTCAAAAAATTAGATTTTTCGGGAGATGTCTAATAAGAAATAAATGTATATGATAGTCAACCACCTTTTTCTAAGGGTAAAACTACCCTTATCAGTAGGAAAAAATGAATGAAATGCTCGCTGTCTCAAAAATGTCTTAGCTTCGTATTTTTTTGATCCAAGTATATAAAGGAGGTGTACCTAGATTTTTCGACTTCACTTTTAACCAAAATCACCCCTGCAAGGGGGTAAATTCATTCCCTAAAATTAAGAAAATTTATGTTATATTTGAGATATTCTAAAACATCTAAATATATTTTTTAATATTTTAAAAGTTTTGTATAATTTTATACATTTTAGGGGATGAATTTACCCCCTTGCAAGGTAGCTTTAATCAGAAATGAACTCGAAAAACCTAAGAAGGCCTGTTTTATACATCTGAGATAAAAAATATGAGGCCAAAACGCTTTTTGCATAAGCTAACATTTTATTTAATTTTTCTAATAATGCGGGTTTCTTTACCCTTAATTTTAGAAGTTTTATTATCAAAACTCACTCTGAACTATCCATCATATTTAAGATATCCCAAAACATCTAAATATATTTTTTACAATTTTGAGTTGTAAATGATTTTCTACATTTTAGGGGGTTATATTCAAAAAACCAATTCTTCAGATTTGGCTATTTTTCAACACCTAAATGGGGGGTGATTTTTGAAAATTTGCAAAAAACGAAAAGCAATGCTCATTCTAAATTTTGCGACGAGTAATTTAGTATAGAATACATATGTAAATAAAGTTTTACAATAAAAGTACAATAAATATAAAAGAGCTAATGTGACGATTATTTTTTTATAGACATATAAGGTTTCTCAAAAGTCTGCGTTGTTTTGAAAAAATTATAGGACCTGTAATTTAATTTATATTATTGTTAATAATTTTTAAATATTTTCAGCATCTTTTCCTTAACTCCTTGGGCTCTCTAGCCAACTTATAGAAAATTTTTGTTTCATTCAGGACCTTTGAAACACTCTGTATTTACATTTCATATTAAATTAGACCCAATTGCCCAATTATTACCTTTTTGTTTACATAAAAAAGTTAAATTCAACAGAAACTCTAATGTTATTTTATATTAACAATAATTATTTATTTATTCAGTAACAGCGGTGGCGTATTGGCCAGCGTACCAGCCTCTCAAATAGGCCTTACGAGGGATTTTTTTTGCAGTAAAATGGATTTAAATACTGTTTCTTGCATTCGATTCGTATGAACAGCTACATACAAACTTTGTGAACAAATTGAACTAATGGGAAATAAAAAACTGAATTTGTGCATTAAAAAATGCATTGTAAAGCTAACAATTATATTTTCTTTATAATTGCAAACTTTAAAATGCATTTCGAAAATTCATTTTTTTCAACGGCAGTTTTTAATTTCCCGTTAATCAAATTTGTTCACAAAGTTTGTAGGGATTCATACGAATTTATTATCAAAAACCGTGTAAAAAGCAGTTTGTTATTTTTGCCACATAAATATGTGCGGAGGGAGCCTACGTTTAATTAAATAGACTATGACACAGTAATAAGTCAAACGGCAACGCTGAGAGGTACCTCAGCAGGTAAAAATTAAATATTGTAATAAAATTCCATTGTCGGCAAAAAGTATTTATAGAAAGGGACTGGCGTCTATACTGATAACTGATAACTATTGTCTTTGCTACTATATTACTTCTTTATTCTGGTCAAAATGGTGAAGGTTAATTTAATTTGTATCGTCATTTTCTGTGGCTATCTTAGAAAGCTTCATCTTTGACCCTGGAACTTACAGATCAAAATGCAAATATTAAACTCTTGTTTTTATTTTTCTGAGCATTAAGTCAAAATAGGATCTTCACTTCTAAACAAAAACCTGGGCGTTAACACTGTAACAAATATAATATACTGTATCAACAAAATATTTTGCCAAAGCTTATCCAATTTAATGTTGTCGTAAAAAGTGTAGTAACCTGTCTCAATTTTAGGTATTTTAAACTCTTAATAATAGACAGTGTTTAGGCCTTTTAATATGAAAAACCCACCTTTACCAGTAATTATCGATTAAAAGCTTTTAAAGTAAAAATCCGAAAACACTAGTAGGTATTTTTGCGGATGAAATTTATAGTTGTTGTGCCTACCCCTAAATAAATTAAAATTTTTATTTATTTTTTACAGTATCCAACAAATATTTATAAAAAATACAATTAACAAACAACAACACATTTGGATGTTTAAGTTACTTAGTTTATTTTAAAAGGAAAACAAACCCTTTAAAAATTATATTTAACAACGTATTTTATCATGATTTTGCCCAGCTGAACACTGTATACTCATTGATTGATTGATTGATAAACTAAATACACAAGTTGAGGTTTTAATACTTTACACGCAGCCTACAGGCTGTTTATTATATGTATTTGTTTCAGTTTAAAAGGTTTGAACCTTAGAAGGTGTAGAACTTTTATTTCTTTCTGGTCTCCAGCCCTGTGTATTCCACATAAGTTTTTGATTTTTAATCATATGATAATAACATTTAAATATATTACTTACCTGTCACTATATACTCTTAAATTAAAAAATGGACTGATATATAGAAATTTTTTAAAACTTTTACTCGGGGAAGCGTCAATAATAAAGAAAGCCTTCATGGCTATATAAAATTTTTGGTTAGAAATTTTTGAAAACAAATATTAATAATTAATTCATTTTTAAAAATTACTTTTAAGAGCAACCATTTTTATTTATTTAATAAAAGAATAAAAACTGTGTGCACTAAATTTTATAATATACAACCTCCGATCTTTAACCATTACCAGTGTTAAAGTAACGAAGCTGATAGAAGGTATTTAACTTTCATATTTCTAGATCTTAGTATTAAAAAAAAACAATCTTTATTCCTCTTATTTACCCTTAACATAAGTTAAAAATTTTATTATCTTAATCATATGATAATACATTTTTTAAATATATTACTTACGCTACACTTTATACTTACTACATTTAAATTCCAAACGCCAACGTGGAACAAAATAAAGCAATTATAACTAAACTTAAATATACTAAAATAAAACAGTTAATATTTTTACAAAAAATAAAAACAGAAAAATATTTATCACATTTGATTTGGTTTTGTACATTTATAAAAAACAAATAAAAAAGCATGTAGGTACATCTTAAGTTTAAAAATGTATAATTTTAACTTTTATTTTGACTCTTATCTGCCTCTTTTAACTCTTTCTTGTACTGATCGTATTGTTCATCTGTCATATACCACAGGTCAAGTGGAATTTTTACAAAAATATTATTTAATAACTTTTTGAAGATTCCTGCTAAGCTTTCACCAAGACTTTCCTCCAACTCACCGATAATTTCTAGACCATTTTGATTTATAAAAGCATTTACAGTCCGACCTAAAATAAATTAGAAGTTTTAAAACAAATCATCTAAAGAAAATATTAAATTATTAAGAACTATTAATAATACCAGGTGACTACATCTTTACTTTTAATAATTTATAAAAAAATAAAGAATTCCAGTTCTGCAGTTACTGGTTCCAACAACAAAAAATATTAGTCCAAAATTGAACAAAATAAGTAGTAGCATCAACGAAGCATTTTAGTTGAAAGTCCTCAGAAACAGCTTCGATTTTGATAATTCTTTTTAGTAATTTTGTTTTTTCATATTATTTAAAATCAAAAATCTTTTAAAGGGGGCAAATAAACATTTATATTGTTTAAACAATGTTTTTTTTTATATTTAAATGGAACATTTTTTTCAAATCGCTGTAATTTTTTAAATATTAATTTTTCGTCATTTTTACACGAAATCTTTTTTACAGATAATAACATTTTCTAGAAAAATAATTTTTTAATAATTTATTGTATTTATCATAGTTTCAAAGATATCGTGAACTTCAATTTCTGAGAACAGAAATTTTACTCAATTTCCGGACTGTTATAATTGCTTATAAGATATTTTGTATATAATAGTGACATAAAATGAACATACACAACAAAATTAAAAATATATATGTTTCTTTAGGATTTGAAAAACTCTGAGAAACATATTTTATATTAGATATTAAAGAAAATATGCTAAAATTTAAATAAATAAAATTTTATAAAGTTATTTATCAGTATTTTTAAAATATTTTATTAATTGCTAAAAATTTTCTGCTTAACTTACTTATACAAAAAATATAAAAATTAATTTTCATTTATATTTTGCGTATCGGAGATTTCGTCTTCTTCAAGTGGTGGGTGGTTATCGCAGTCACTTTTACTGCAAACAATGCAAGCCGGTGATAATGAAGGCCACTTTTTCTGCAGCCACATACTGAACCGCATCCTAATTTGCAGGAGCACAATATGATTTCTAATACGTTTTCAGGTATAGTTTGTCCAAGCTAACATTTTTGTGTTGGCTTACATGTTCAAAAACAAAAATTACTAGACTTAACTTCAAAATCAGCTGATTGGCGTAAATCACCCAGTAATGGATTAACGGCGTTTCAATTTTTGTATTAAATTTTTTTGTGTTTGGGTGTGTTATTTCGTGTTTTAAAGTAATTAGTGAGATTAGAGATTACTCTGCAGTGTTTTTATTTTTTTGTGTGGACTATTTGACATTTTTTATATTTAATAATTTATTTTATTTTGGACTAAGTTTTTATTTTTATTGGTTTTAAGAAAAAACCACTAGAATAGATATTTTTTAGTGTATAAATCGCAATGATTACTTTATTTCCAATTTGGAAAAGCTTCGAAACCCACTTCAGAGCTGTGATGAGTCGGAGGTAAGAAAATATAACCTATTAAATATTTTTTGAAAAATGATGCTCTCAGAATAGTGATCTTGCAAAAGGTACAATAACTTGTTTTAAGAGTATCATAATCCAAAAATACGTCCTCAGATGTGCCAAATATCTTAAGATTTAAATATATTTATGAATGTATTTTTTAGGATCGCATAGTGGCAGTTGCTGACAATATAAGAAGCAAAATATGAAATTTATAAGTAACTTAGGCTTATTGGAAAAACCAAATGTGCAACGCATGAGAAGAAAATTTTCAAAAGGCTTTATGGAAAATAAAGATTTAGGAGAAAATAAAAATTTTTGGGTGTTTCTCGATGAAACCTGGATCTTCTCGAACAGCTCTTTCCGCAGGTCTTGGCAGGATGACAATGTATATTTTAGTGGAAAGGAAAAACATTCTAATGACTAATTATACGCTAGAAAAAAAATGAGCCCATTTTTTTTAAATCACAAGGTAAAGCACTTTTACAATCCTCTAATAAAATTTTGTTTTGCCTTATAAATTATCACAGTTTTACGAAAAAGCTTCCTCTTGCACACCGACAAGCTGTAGAAGACCTGTTTCTCTTTTCGGAATATATTTACAGCTTCTGCTCCGAAGCATTAGCTGTCATAATTCCTTCTCTTGTATATCCCAATTAGAGCAAATTAAAAGTCTACTCAGATGCATCCCTTTATTGTCCACTTTACATTTCCCACTTTTTCCGCACCTTCATCTCTAGAGTTTCGAGACTACGAAATCTTATCAGTAATTTACATCTGACTTCACTCTAGACACTCGTAGTATGTGAACACTTAGGCTTTAAGCATAAGGGGTATCCTGAGAAAAATACACATATATGACAGATTCGGTAGATACCTCAGTTAGGGTCTCTTTCATACATAGGACATATGATTAAACCTGTAGCTCTTAGACAATATAAACTACAGAACACACTTGCTGCATTCTTATGAAACATTAAAGTATATTTAATTAAAAAAATAATGAAATACTTATATTTTCCTTAGATACATTATTCTACATGCTGGTTCAGAAAAAGGATTTGTTGATGGTGCCAGTAGAAGTTTTAAATCTAAAACAAAAACAGGAGATTACCATGGTGAGAGGAAAGCTGAAATTTTTGAGAAGTGGGTTAGAGATGATCTACTCCCTAATTTAAAAAGACCTTCATTAGTCATTTTAGGTAATGCCAGCTACCATAGTAGGTTGATAGAAAACTGGCCATATAGTGGCGGGAAGAAAGAAAATATGGTTAAATAAAAAACCGAAATATTCCTTTTGCAAAATCGGTGACAAAATAGATTTTGTGGTGCTTGATTCAGCGCCTACCAAAGTCTCCCAAATCTTATATCGTCGATGCTCTTATTCAGCAGGGTGGTCATCAAGTGCTGCGCTTGCATCCATATCATTGTGAATTCAATGCTATTGAAATGGTATATATTTAAAAATAATAAGACATTCCCTATTTTATGGGACCCACATTATTAGTATATTAATAAGGTTAATGGTAATAAAAATCATTTACAAGTTATCTTCTTTTTACTTTTTAGATTTTCTTTATTAAACTACCTTACTGCTTTTAATAAAAAACTAAATATTAAATGACTATTTGATTTAAACACATTACATCAATGGCCACAGTAGTTGCCAAAATGCTCGAACTCACAAGCATCCATTTACAGTCCAGCTGCTAAAACGCCAAACCTACCACTTTGTCTGCTCTCTTATCTTAAAAGTGTCCAGACTAGTATCTGCTGCGTGCAGATTGCATACATTTTTCTTTCGTCATTACATATGTTTGCTTTTTTCATAAAACCCCTGGTGGACACTGACACTTCTAAAGCCTTAAACACGACCTTCCAACGTTTTTGATAAATTTATTTTATAAAATATAAGCATCTTATTGTGTTAATGATTTTGTTTTATTTATTTTATAATGTAATATAGGAAGCAGCTAATGAAGTTATATCAGATGAAATAAATCGACTTATTTTTAGGCATCTTTAAAAAATTGTAAATTTGCATAATAAGGGATATCGAACCATCCCTTATAGTGAGATATTTTATCAGGATATTTCAATTCAACTGTAAAGAGTTTGCCTGCAAATATAACAAAACATAACAGGTCTGTTTGATATTCAGAAATAGTGTACACTATTTAACATTTTTTTTACGTACCAAAGCGCTCTAATTAAAGGTGTATTTAAGGACTAAGTGTGTACAAAAAGTGTAAAATAGTGTAAACTATTTATAAATAACAAACACTTAATAAATAACTATTAATCCGCACTAGATAGGCGAGAATGATAATTTTTAATAAAATATTATGGCCATACATCAAGCTTTCATAATTTATGCAAATATATGAATAGCAAGAAAAAAATACCAATAAATTTAGTTATTATAATCTAACAACAATTTTTTTTAAAACATTAAAATTTTGAAACTTTTTCCCTCAGTACGGTCCTGACTAAAATTCGTATATCAGCCAACTTAAATCTGAAAAACAAAATTTACTAATATGTAGGGATATTCGCATTGCCAACCTAAAAATGTTAGCTTGGACAAACTATACTGCTGGTTACGTCATTTTTACTGGTTTTAACGTCTGGACTCGTAAGTAGACTCCTAGCAACTGATGATAAAAAATGTTTTTTAACTTCTTAAAAAATAATGCCTTTCAACTAGTTTATTAAACAAAAACTATGCTGAGTCACCCACCGGGATACCGGAAGTCTCCCGGTGGGCCTTTGTTAGCTTGTTTCGAAGGACTCTCCTAAGCCTTAAAGCCTAGGACAAGGTTTAATTAAAAAAAAACAGTAAATTATAATAATCAGCCCAGTCGCTGGTTAACTGGACCGCAGCTGACTGGACAACACGCACGCCTGATAATCCTTATGTTTTGTTTCGTTTTTTTTTAATTTTATATTGATTTAAACTTTGTTGTGTAATATTAAGATGTATGTACGTATTTAATGTCCAGTGGTCTTGAATACATTTGTTGAAAATTTTTCCTATTTGTCAATATTGTTCAGCGATGCCTTATGGGCCCTGCAAGTGATGAATAGACTCCCGAGCCCTAAAATTGCTTAGCCCGCATCTGTATGGAAATATTAAAATGAGCATCTCTTATTTATTCATGCATTTACTGGATGTGATACTACCTCCGCTCTTTATAATAAAGGTAAAAATAATTTTATTAAAATTTTTAATACTGATTATAAATTACGTGCAGCAGCTGAAACTTTTATCGTTGAAAATCAAAGTGATAAAGTACTTTTCAATTAAGGTGTAAGTTGTATACTCACAATATATGCTGCTGAAACTACCAAAAACTTGAATAAACTCCGATACAAACGTTTTATAGCATTAACTTTGAAAGGTAAAAGTGTACAACTCCATTCACTATCTCCAACAGAGAACGCAGCAAAACAACGTATCAAAAGAGTCTACTTACAAGTCCAGCAATGAAAAATTAATTCTCTTATTCCTCCTAATGAATGGGGATAGCAAAAAGACGATTATTTAAAACCAGTAAAAATGACGCCACCAGCAGCACCTGAAAACGTCTTAAAAATAATATTTTGCTTCTGCAAAACAGGGTCCGGTTCAGCATGTAGCAGCAGAAAAAGTGGCCTTTATTGCTCACCGGCTTGCAGTGTTTTTAGTGGGAGTGACTGTGATAACCACCCACCACTTAAAGAAGATGAAATCTTCGATACGCAAAATATAATTAAAAATTAAATTTCATATTTTTGTGTATGCAAGTAAAGGAAAAATTTTTAACATTTAATAAAATATTTTAAAAATACTGATAAATATGCCTTTAAATTTTTTTATTTATTTAAATTTAATCTTTTTTTTTTTAATATCCAATATACAATATGTTTCTCAGAGTTGTCTAAGTCCTAAAGAAATATATAAATTTTAAATTTTGTTATGTATATTCACATTATGTCACTATTATATAAAAAAAATCTTATAATCAATCAAACAGTCCGGAAATTGAGTAAAATTTATGCTCTCAGAAATTGAAATTCACGATATCTTCGAAATCATAAAAAATACGAGAATTTTTATAAAACTATTTTTGTAGAAAATTTAATCATCTACAAAAAAGTTTTGTGTAAAAATGACGAAAATTATTATTTAAAAAGTTACAGCGATTTAAAAAAAAAATTCCATTTAAATATCATAAATATTGTTAAAACAATGTAAATATTTATTTGCCTCCTCCAAAAGGTTTCTGATTTTGAATAACATCAAAAAACAAAATTATAAAAAAAAATATTTAAATCGGAGCTATTCTTGAGGACTTGTATTCATTGACGCTACTAAAGTATTGTAGTCTGAATCTTATCGTTTGATATTGGAGAAACATAATTTCGATGTAGGCACCCCGAAAAAGAGCTCACAGGAATATATCAACCAACCAGGACTAATGGAAGGAGTGTTATAAAAGATAATGGGAGATTAGGCACAAAAAGCCCAAATAAAATAAAATAAGAAGAATAATAATGAAGAAATTATTGGCCCTTGATAGAACAAAGAAAGAACTGACAGTAATCCTTTTCGATAAGATTTTTTAATTTGCCGTGACCAGGTTCGTGAAATAGGTTCGTAGTCAGTTGGAGAGACGCGTATTTAGTACAGAAAGACGTTAGAACTACTACTGTGTTCTTCCCTGAATCTGACTTTCTAATTTTGACACTAGGGCGGTATTCTCAACTTTTGCAAGAGTTTTTATTATTTCTTGGGTGTGTCATAAAGAGGTTTATTTAGCTAGATTTAATTTACCAAACAATTGGACCTCGTTAAGCATCCGCACTCACTGAATTGCTGGCAAAACTAAATTTACTTTGTAGAAAACTTTTAATCTTGCAAGTCATACGCTTTAACAACTTTAACTAAATTAAAAGTCATACTGTCACTCAATGAATTAATCAGGTGAAACTTGGAAGCATTTGTTTGTCAGCTAAAACAACAATGACCAACATAAGAGCTGTGAGATATCAGGGGAAACTTGGAAGCATTTTTTTGTCAGCTAAAACAACAATGACCAACATAAGAGCTGTGAGATGGGTTTTGCTGACCAAAAACAATCCTAAGGTGAGAACCTTTCTACAACAGAGTCTGTTATTTCCTATGCATACTGGAAAGTATGTCAAGATGGGAATATTCTGGTTTAGTGTAATAATAGTAATACATGTAAATATGTACAGGGTGTCCGAATTTTGTTAAAATTGCAGGGTATCTCGGTTATTACTAGAGAGAGAGACTTGAGGTTTTCACGAAGTGTCGATGCTTTTTGATGAAACGAAAGATGACCATAAAATATTTTTCATGGCTCTCTTCGTTTTTGACATATAGGGCGATTTTTTTTTTTAATTTTTGGACCTCCCTTGTATTTTAGTTACCTTGTAACTTAAAACAAAAGTTAAAACTGATATTAGTAAGCGTTTTTACGTGGAATCCAGTGGTGTAGTTTATTTTTTTTCAAATTTAATAGTTTTTGAGATATGAACCGAATATATGATTTTTCTTATGGAAGACCCTGTATGTTTTTAAACCAATAAATTATGTCGAGTAAGAGCCTTTTAAAAATATATAATACTTACTAAATAAAAAGCCAGTAGATGTAGGTATAGTATTAGAAAAATAAAGAAAAAAGCTTAGTCTTGAAAACGAATAAAATTTGGGTTGGGATTTTAATCCTTATAACAAAAACATAGTAATTAATAAACAATATGTATAAAGGCGGCTAAGATGCAAAAATCTTGCTAAGACCTTAAAAACATGAAATATTTTGACTTTATATTTTTCTACATTCTATGTTATTACCAGTGCTTAAAACGAACTTATTTACGAAATAAAACGTACATTTTTTGGCAATTTAACTGATCAAAACAAACAAAAATCTCAAAGAAACGTATTTATTTAAAACTTTATATACACCAACTAAAGGCAGCCCTGCCGCTCGGCAGTGCGAAGAAGCGTGCAAGAAAGAAAGAAAAATCGCTGATTTACCTTTCTCTCTTGCTCCAACCAATTAGTCGATGGGAGGGTATGTACACTACCCACAAATCAGCACGCAGTGATGTCAGGTATACATTCCTCCCATCGACCAATCAGCACGTTGGAGCGAGAGGGAAAGGTAGGTGATCGATTTTTCTTTCTCTCTCGCAAGCTTGATCGCACTGCGCTAGGCTGCCTCTAAAAGTTATATACTCAAAGATTCAAATATTTTTGGAATCATAACATCAGTATTATTTGTAGTCCATTGAAAAGTTACATTGGACCTTGCGTTTTGTAGAGGACGCAATTTTATTGTTGGGATATGTGGGGAGGGTCACTAGGAGCTTAACTCCAAGTTTGAGGGGTTGCAACCCTTGTCCCGCGGCCGCCACATTAGAAAAGAAGTGCAAACGCCTTTTTCGCTATATCTCCCGAACTATGCATTCCACAAAAATTTTGTGAAGACATAGTTTGTGGCAAATCGCTTTTTTTACAATTTTGTCTATTTAACTTTTTTTAATAAATTGACAAATAAAAAAAGTTATTAACAAAAATATGAGCAAAATTGAGCTTGATCGTACTGCGGCTAGGCTGCCTCTAATAGGTATATACTCAAAGATTCAAATATTTTTGGAATCATAACATCAGTACTATTTGTAGTCCATTGAAAAGTTACATTGGACCTTGCGTTTTGTAGAGGATGCAATTTTATTGTTGGAATATGTGGGGGGGTCACTAGAAGCTTAACTCCAAGTTTGAGGGGTTGCAACCCTTGTCCCGCGGCCGCCATTTTAGAGAAGGGGTGCAAACGCCTTTTTCGCTATATCTCCCGAACTATGAATCCCAGTGGCGGCTCGTGGCTTAAAAAGTAAGGGGTTGCAATTCTAATGGTTCTTTAAAAAAATAAATAAATAACAACAATAAATTGAATGTAAATAAATAGACCTACAAGAACTGTAATAAAAATCATACAAGTAGCTACATATGTTACACATGTAACCAAAATAACAAATTATACTTCAATAAATCGTAAATCAGTCTGCGATATAAATAAAGGTTTGCAGTGGGACTGCAAACCGCATGCCGCTTATGAGACTAAATTCAGCGCCCAATGCCAAGATAGGCAACTCCATATACTTACGCGTGCTCGTAATGAATCCAATTGGGTTTGCATTTTGATTGCAACCAACGAACTCAGTCCTTGAGTTCGTTGATTGCAACCATCGCATCGGCATCGGCTTCTAAGATGCGACGGGACGCGCGATAAATTAATGATATTTTAGCGACAGCAGTCAAGTTTTTTAATAATTTGGCTGTTATTTCGAGATATAATAACATTAATAAAACAATAATTACCGATGTTGGAATAAATTTTTAAAATTCGTAAATGTAATATTAATAATATATATATATATATATATATATATATATATATATATATATATATATATATATATATATTTATATATATATATAATAAATATATATATATATATATATATATATATATATATATATATATATATATATATATATATATATATATATATATTATATATATTTAAAATTTTATTTTAAAACTTTTTGGGGGTTGCGCAAACCTGCAAACCTAAGGAGGAGCCGCCACTGATGCATCCCACAAAAATTTTGTAAAGGCATAATTTGTGGCAAATCGCTTTTTCTACAATTCTGACTATCTAACTTTTTTTAAATAAATTGACAAATAAAAAAAGTTATTAATAAGAATTTGAGCAAATTTCCCAACAAGAATGGCGTTCCGGTCCAATTCGAGCACTGGCCATTACCCCAGATAATCTAATAACTTTTAACCTTTGACCAGAGAAAAGAAGCGCTGTATTTTAACTCTGTAATAATGTTTATCTTAACGTATTAATGTTAACAATTTGATTAACCATGTAATCCTACAAAAAAAGCGAACTACATGAAATTGGTTAAACATTTTCTCAAATATACTATTGTTTATGTAAAAATATGAAGCTAACTCTATAAAAGAAATAGAAAGAATTTGCAAGGGTTTAGATGTTAGTTTTTTAAGAATAGAGATACTCTGTTTGTGCAAAAACTAAATCATAATAATAAGAAAATAATTTTAAAATATAGCATAAGGGAAAAAATTATACAAAGCCTAAGATAATGGTTGTAAATAATTAAAAACAAGTTTTTTTGCTTACCCAAAACCTCTTTGCCATTAAAAAGATTGTCCAGCTTAATTTTCATACCTCCAACTTTAAACTGAACCATCATGGTATCTATGTTAATAATTTCTCGTCCCTCCTTATGAGGAAAAGTAACATTAGTAAAAATTTTCGTCTGAATATTATGTAATTTTAAATCACAATTACCACGTCCGTGTAACGGAAGCACCAAAATATGTCCTTTAAGATTATAAATAGATTTTATGTCCAGTAAAGGCAGATCCAATTCAAAATTCCAATGACCGTGATTTCCATTTTGAAAAAAACTACAAAAAATATAAATTAGGTATTTATTAGTCACAAGAGTGGTAAATGTCGGAACTTTCTTAGCTTTATAAGACCGTTTTTTATGTCTATAACGGCCCACGAAGGCTTATATGGACCCTAAGTAGTAGGTAGCGTGGGTGCCGGGTTTTTAACTATTAAGCTCATTTTATCCTCCATTCTGTCAAAACTGTTAAGGCACCGAAACATGCAGATTTTAAACCACACCTTTAACTAAACTATTAGTTAAAGTATAGCATTTTCGTCTTTAAAAAAATTTGGAAATAAAATTTTGTTAAGCAAATTATGAACTTAATTACAAACATAATCAATGGTAAAAACAAATTAAACTACTAAAACAATTATTTAAATTTGATCCTAAATGTAGTACAGTTTTATTTGAAAAAATGTAAAAGGCTACTGAACAAATATGTCAATACTTACTCGGTATCCCGAGGTGTTGAATTCGATGCTCCAACAATTTTCAAATCTTCAAAATTACCAGATAAAATTATTGGTCCACTTCCTTTCGAAACCGAAACTTTTTCAAGATATAGAGGCTCAAAATGTTCCACATTTATTTCGGGTATACCTAAAAGTTGACCAACTTTCTTTAATTTTAATTTTGTTTCTTTTTTTTTAAGGAACTTAGAGGTTGATTAATAATAACTCGATTTTATTTTAAGTACTTATTAAACTTTAAAAGAGCTTTCGCTTTTTTTTAATGTTTACTTCATAAAGACTTTTATTAATACTCGTATGCATTATGTCCGGCTATGTGGAAGACAAGAGAAGAAATGGACCCAAACTTTTATTTTTCGAAAAAAATCTCATTTTTAATAAAAATTATTGCTTGCTAAAAGATAGGCTTATTCATGCAAAAATATTGTATACAGGGTGTCCACAAAAAGTTAAAAATTTACAAAAGTAAAGTACCTTTATTCTAAAATTTTTAACAAAATAGTATTAAATAAAATTGTTTAAAATCTTCACATCTTTAAGGATATTGGTTTTTAGGAAGTTTAGATAGTAATTATTTTTTTGCTTTAAATTTGCATTACCCCGAAGATTTTGAGGGGTGTACCTTTGATTCAATATACCTTTGATAAGTAACTCCGAAATAAATTATTTTAGTGTCAAAAAAACGTCAGTAACTTTTAAAAATAATATATTAGTTTACAATTTTAACAAGGGAGCAAAAAATACATTTATTCAAATGTTATAGTACGGTATCCCAATTAGAGGCGACCTGCAACCATTTGCCAACCACATAAAAACTACTTTTTTATCAAATATAGTATGTAAACAAATGTTTTGCAAATGAGTTGTTAAAAAAATTATGGTTAAGGCTATAATTAATAAGAAAAACAAAAACTTTTGATATTCTCTGTTTAATGCCAATTCTTATTTCGTGTGTTTACGTGACAATTCTGATATACGACGAAATTTTTGTTCTTTAATTTCATAAACAGAAATTTTTAGATTTTTTTTTATATTTAAATTTCAAAAATTTTTAAAGACATTTTTTATAAAAATAAAAAAAAGATTAGTGAGTTATTAATAGCGTTACGTGGAACAAAAAAGTAAGAATTAACATTATACAGGGACTAACAAACATTTTTTTTTATTTAATCATCGTCTTGAGTCTTGACCATACTTTTTTAGGCAACCCATTTGCAATACATTTGTTTACAATAACACTAAAATCTTGGACTTCCATTGTCTTTATTTGTTGTTTGTTACACAACGTTTTGGTTAGTGATGTATCTCCAACCGTTTTCAAGTGATAACTAAAAACTATTCTTTCGAAGCTTGATTGACTTTTGACGGTTAAGCAACGGCTGCCAGATATTCGGATTATCGATACTGGGCTTGCTAAATACATTTTGGTTGCTTACAATTACTACAGCTTCTTTAAATTTTCTTTTCTTCCATTGGATTTCTTTATAAATAGTTTTTGCTTCCGACCATGGTATGTGCTGTTGTTTGGACCAAGCGTGGTCGGCAATCCCTTATTTCGATGATTCTTAAAACATCTAAATTGCCTCTGACCTTGTATTAAACTCACAATGAAAAAGGAGCAAAATTCGGACCTACCTTTTCTCGACGTTCTAGTCAAACGAAATAATGGATATATACAAACCTCAGTATACAGATAACCTACTCACACTGGACATCATTTACACCAGAATTCTAATCACTCTAACGAAACGAAACAGGGGGTCATACGTACTTTTCACAATCGTGCAGTGACCTTATGTAACGGTAAGGAATCCCTGCAAAAGAAAATAAGTAAGCAGAACGGGCACAGTGAGAGACAGAGGAAACCATCGAAAAATATCAAAATAAGACAAAAAACTCTAACTTAAACGAGACTCCACATGATCAAATATGTATGACAATTCCACATATTAAAGAAACTTCGAAAAATATCCGCAGAATCGCGAATAAGTATAATACTAAAACGGCATTTAAATCACAAACTACTCTAAGAAGCATTATTACTAAGACGAGACCAGACAACAATGTTTCAAATAATGACTGTATCTACGAAATTCCCTGCGATTTTGCTGAGGTATACATCGGAAAAATGAAAAGACAACTCGACGTTAGAGTCAAAGAACACAAAAAACATACAGAACGAGGTATAGCGTCGAAATCAGGGATTGCCGAACACGCTTGGTCCAAACAACACCACATACAATGGTCGGAAGCAAAAACTATTCATAAGGAGACTCACTGAAAGAAAAGAAAATTTAAAGAAGCCATAATAATTGTAAACAACCAAAACGTATTTAGCAAGCCTAGCATCAATATTCCAAATCTGGCAGCCGTTGCGGAACCGTGAAAAGTCGGTCAAGCTTCGGTGAACAAGGGATAGTATAAAAGTCCTAGCTTTTAAGAAGAGTTATCACTAGAAAACGGTTGGAGATCCATCACTTACCGAAACGTTGTGTAACAAATAACAAAAAAAGACAATGGAAGTCTAAGATTTTAGTGTTATTAAAACCATATCATTGTCTAACACTTTTAAAGAAACATTTGTTTACATTCTATATTTAATAAAAAATGATTTTTATCCGGTTGGCAGATGGGTAAAGGACGTCCCTAATTCGGATCTTAAACTAGTATGGTAGTAACGTTATTAAAAAATTTCATGAAGCAGGATCGGTGTTAGGCTTAGAAAAGAACCAAATCCTAAAATGAAGATGATGAATTTACGCATAGGAGTATTCAGGAGGGTGGGCTGCCCAGCTGAAGCTCCCCTTCCACAAAGGCCATATATTTTTTTAATTAAGTTTTTTTTTTATTAAATAAGCGTTTATGTTTGTTTTCTTCTCAGTGCTAAAGCCTATGTTCCCTACCTGTCCTACTTAAATTTATAGATTATATATATATATTTTAAAAATAATAAAATAAAGTTTTTTTTGGAATAATATAGTTTTGTATGGGCAGCCCTCCAAACCTAAAACCCAGCTACGCCAACAAGTTCAAGTTTTCGACGAATGGAACTGTGGCATCGCAACATATTCGATATTGAAGTAATTTTAATCCTTAATCCTTTGTTACAAATTTCAACCCGACCTTAATATTTTAAATAAGTAAATATTTGGTTTGATTTTTCATTCTATGGTATAAAAGGATCATATTTTTCTTAGAATACTTGTAATACAAATAATTATCTTAAATATTGAAATTAGGACAACAATAAATAAGGCGAAATAGTCCAGTTTTATGCATCCAAGTAGTCCTGATCTTATGTGGGCAGATATGAGTTTGTAGGTAAGCCTAAAACAGGTAACTTACGGCAATCCACAGTTAAATGATAAGGAATTTTTTAAACCAAAAAATTACAAGCTGTAGAAAAAATATCCCTAGAAAAAGTACGATGAAGTTATGATTATCTTAGAGCTCAACTAAAAAAAAATGTGCCCTTCATGGTGGAGCGGTGTTTCAATAATTATTATTGGTATGCTATTGCTTTTGCTCTATTTTTATGAATTTTAACTTAAATTATAATTATCTATCGGTTTCAGTTTATCGTATTTTGTTAAATTTTTTATTTTAATAAAAATAATTATGTATTATTTGCTGCGTTGTTAACATTGTAAACGAATTAAATCTTTAAAGTTACTGACAACGACATTTTGCTAAAATAATGTATGTTCGAGGTACCCAATTAAAGGTGATACTTAAAGCTTAGAGGTATAGAAAATCAAAGGTATACCTACTAAAATTTTCAGTAAAACGCGTATTTAAAGTCAAAAAGCTATTGCTATGCAAACTTATTGAAAAACATTATCTTAGAAGATGTAATGTTTTGAAACACTTTTTTATAAGAGCCTTGGCTGCCGTTTCCTTAACTCTAGTTTTGACTTACTACCTTTAATTATTTTACCACACATCATTAATATTATTTATTAAACTGGTTAAAAATTGTAAAATAAAAAATGGTTTTGTAAACATTGCATACTAGTAATACTAGTATGCAATGTTTAAAGCCGGTTAATAGTCCAGAAAACGAACTATTTTGCCTAGAAATTTTTTCAAAATGCATAGAATGACTTGAAATTTTGACAGTGGGTAGGGAATAGTCCAAGGATAAAAATCTATATCATGCCGAAGGGACCCGTTAGCTTGGGGGTAGTGTATATGTATATAATATTAATATAATATATAATATATATATATATATATATATATATATATATATATATATATATAAAATATATATATATATAATTTTATATATATATATATATATATATATATATATATATATATATATATATATATATATATATATATATATATATATATATATTATATATATATGTCACGAAAAGGTGTTGAAGAGAAAACTTTTTATTTTGATTTTATCGAAAAAAGCTACTCTTGATAAAAAATTTTGCTACTTCTTAGAGTAAGATTGGGAGAGAAACATTTAACACATTTTATACGCGGTGTTCAGAAAATTGAAAAAACTTAAAATGGTACCAGAATAACGTGCATTTTTTTGAGAAGATATGGAAATAAGTTACTAGGAAAAGTTGTTCAAAAGTAAAAGATAGTTTTAGTATACCATTTTTTAAAAAATCGGCCTACTTTTATTAATTTGTGATGAAAATTATTTTAATATTAATTAACTAGTTCCAAATTAACGACTCATTTTTGTACTAGTAGGCGTTGATAGTGACAAGCTTTATTGTGCTTGTGCAATGCTTACTTTACAGCAAAAAATTTTTATAAAATTGATAATTAAAATTTAAAGTGACATAAAAATAAATTTAATTACAAATAAATAAAAGTAGGCCGATTTTTTCGAAAATTGGTATTAGAAACTACCTTTTAATTTTAAACAACTTTTCCCAGTAACTTATTTCCATATCTTCTCAAATAAATGCACTTTACTCTTGTACCATTTTAAGTTTTTTCAATTTTCTGAACAGCGCTTATAAAATATGTTAAATGTTTTTGTCCCAATCTTACTTTAAGAAGTAGCAAAATTTTTTATCAAGAGTAGCTTTTTTCAATAAAATCAAAAATAAAAAAGTTTTTCCTCTTCAGCACCTTTTCCGTGGACATACTGTATATATATATATATATATATATATATATATATATATATATATATATATATATATATATATATATATATATATATATATATATATATATATATATATATATATGTGTATATATATACTTACGACAACATCCCAGATGGCCAGGTTGTAAGCTTTGAAAAATGCAACCACAGGCCGGGATACCTTGAAGTCACCTGCGCTGACAAAAGCAGCGCAGAATGGCTAACAAAGACGGTGCCAACACTCAAGCCCTGGGAGGGAGCAGTGTTAAAGGCACTGACAGACAAGGACTTGCCAAAGCCAGTCACCTGCACCGTTTTCATCCCGGATGAACGGGGGGAAAGAATGCCAGCCGAAAGAATCCTAAAAAGGATATCGGTAGGCAATAAAGGCCTAAACACAAACTTGTGGAAGTCCTGGGGAGCAGTCCCAAAGGACAAAGGCCAACTCTGGACCTTCTCCATGGACAAACAGTCCCTCGAAGGTCTGGAAAAACTGAACATGAGCCCATACTTTGGATTCGGAAAGCTCAAGTTCCGGAAAAAGCAGGACAAAAAAGTCCAACAAATTGCTGAAGACCCCGAGGCCAGCACATCAAAGGCCGGGCTCACACAAAGGACCGCTGAGGAACCCGAGGCCAGTACATCGAAGGCCGGGACCATAGCACCGGAGGAGAGGGAACGGGAGGTCGATACTGACGAGCCTTCTGCTCAAAGTGGCACCAGTCCGCTGAAAAGACATACAGTCTATCAGCAAATGGACACCGCCACGGAGGAGGAGGCCCTGTTGAGGAGTCGATCCCCCAGCCCCTCTTAGTTACAATGGATATCATAAAGGTGATCCAAGTGAACCTTCACCATGCCAAGGCTGCCTCAGCCGTGCTGTGTAGAAAAGGGTTTCCAAGAAGAAGGCCTGGATATCGCCCTTATACAGGAACCATGGCTAAACAACGGAGCCATCAGAGGACTCAATCCATCTGGAGGTAAGTTACTATATCATGATAACAACCCAAGAGCTTGTATTCTTTATAATAGTAATAACATCAGCTGTACACTAATCTCAGAGCTCTGCTCTAGGGACTTTGTTACAGTACAGGCAACCGCAACAACAGCAGAGGAAGGGACTAAGACCTGGTAGTCTGCTGCGTCTATTTCCCGAGAAGGACCTGTCCACCATCCCTAATGGAGGACATCATAGGCAACTGCAGAGGAAGAAGACAACAAGTAATAGTTGGAGGTGACGTCAACGCCCAACACAATCTGGGAAGCACCAATACAAACAGTAGAGGTGAGTCCTTGCATGAATTTATTATAAGTGAAGGGTTAGACATAGCTAACATAGGCATAGAACCCACTTTTGTGACATCAACCAGGCGTGAGGTCCTTGACCTTACTTTTTGTAGCCATGATGTCAGCGATACTATCACAAACTGGCATGTCTCTGACGAACCATCGTGTTCAGATCATCGCCACATCAGATTTGATTTGACAATTTCTAGACTAGCCGTCAAGAAATTCCGTAACCCAAGGAGGACACTCTGGCAAGGCTATGAAAGAGCACTAGAGGAGTCACTCAAGGGGGGCACGGCAACAATCCTCACAACGAAGGGTCTTGATCTGGCAGTAGACCAACTAAATGAGGCAATAAAAACGGCCTATAAAGAAAACTGTCCAGAACAAACAAGACAACAAAGAAAAAAAAACAGTCTGGTGGAATAGTCACCTAGAGGGTCTTAGATCCGAGGTGAGAAGGCTATTACAAGGCCAAACTCAACCAAGACTGGGCAACGTACAAAACGAAACTCACGCAGTACAACAAAGAGATCCGCAAGGCGAAAAGAATTTCCTGGGAACAATTCTGTGAACAAATCACAGAAACCCCGGAATGCGCCAGGATCCACAGAGTCCTCGCAAGAGAAGGTACTGCGAGTGCTCCCGGCCCCCTAAAAAGAACGGACGGGGCCTTCACAAGCACTAACAAGGAAACCCTAGGGCTATTGATTAACACCCACTTTCCAGGATCAACCATAATTGATCAACCTCGGCCAAGAAACAAGCCCGCAATCCCAGAAGACCCTAAAGGAAGACTGGGATAAGGCAAAGGAAGTGGTAACAAAAAATGAAAAAATCAAATGGGCCATAGGCAGTTCCACCCATACAAGTCGCCAGGCCCGGATGAAATCTACCCGGTACTGCTCCAAAAGGCATGGCCATATTACTGCCGCATCTCTGCAAAATTTTCAGAGCATGCATTGCCTGGGGCTACATACCAAAAATATGGCAAAAGGCTACAGTAGTCTACCTGCCAAAGATAGGCAGAATTTCAGACCAAACGCCTAAGTCATATAGACCTATAAGTCTATCCTGGTTCCTGCTCAAAACATTGGAAAAAATTGTGGATAGATACATAAGGGATAACATACTATCACTATACCCTTTAAGTGACCGCCAGTATGCCTATCAATCAGGAAAGTCTGTGGACTCCGCTCTGGACGATCTGAGCAGACTCCTGACAAAGTCAATCGATGACAAAGAGATAGCGCTTCATTTCTAGACATAGAGGGAGCGTTCAACAACGTTCCAACAGGATCGTTAATGAAGGCTCTTAAACGAAGGAACATCCCGCACACCATATGCTACTGGATGGAGGCCAGCCTAAGAAACAGGGTCATTAGATCCACCTTGGGCGAGGACACCATAGAAGCTGAGGTGGGGAGGGGCTGCCCACAAGAGGCGTTCTATCACCATTATACTGGGCGATCCTAGTCGACGACCTTCTGGCAAAATGGCCAAAGAGAGCCTCGGCTACGCAGACGACATAGCCATCGTAGTTAGAGGTAAGCACTTAGACTTTGTTTCAGAAAGAACGCAAACGCACTGAACATCGTAGACGAATGGGCAGGGAGGAAGGTCTGTCGGTTAATCCACAAAGACCGTTATTGTTCCCTTCACAAAGAAAAGAGCACTAAGGGCACTCAGATGTCAAAGCTCAATGGAGTGGAAATCCCCTTCTCAAAAGAGGTTAAGTATCTAGGAGTCACTTTTGACCAAAAGATGAACTGGGTACCACACCTCAACAAACTTGTTCAGAAGGCAAAAATTGCCCTCGGAGATGTCGCAGACTTTGTGGAAAAAGCTGGGGACTTAACCCAAAGATAAACATGTGGTTGTATAAAATGGTAATAAGACCCATGATAACCTATGGCTCAGTTGCCTGGGGGCAAGGGTCTCACAGACCGTAGCAATCAGACAACTTCAAAGTGTGCAAAGGCTAGCATGCGTATGCATCACGGGAGCTATGAGAACAACTCCAACCGCAGCCCTAGAAGTGCTGCTAAACCTGCCGCCACTCCACATCTACATACAGGGGCAAGTAAAGGCGGTACTCTATGGCTCAAAGGAGGTCAAAGTCCAATTATAGAACACCAAAGGACTCCAAGATGGGAAATAGAGGAGGACCAAGAGGTCAGCTCATTGTTTGAGATGCCCTCAGACAGGATAACCCCTCGTTTCATCTTCAATAGACACTTTCGTATTGTCATACCAGATGGGAGGACTGGAAGGCCGGCCCCCCAATCAAAGCCGATCATATCTGGTATACAGATGGCTCCAAGCCAACAAGGGTGTAGGAGCTGGCATCTATGGAGATAAGCCTAGAGAAAGGTAATCTTAAGTCTCGGTCAGCACGCCACGGTTTTCCAAGCGGAAATCGCAGCAATAGTGTATTGCGCCGTGAGGATTAAAGAAAAAGGGAGTAAAGGAAAAATATCGTCATTTACTCAGATAGCCAAGCGGCCCTGAAGGCCATCAGTTCCCCAAAAGTTAATTCCAAACTAGTCGGGGACTGTATACAGGCCCTGGAAGAAGTCGGCTTGGCAAACAAACTTACGGTAGCCTGGGTACCAGGCCACGAGGGCCATCCAGGCAACGAAGTGGCCGACGACCTAGCCAAAAGAGGATCAGCCGCGGAAATGATAGGCCCGGAGCCATTCTGCGGTATCTCGGCAGGTCTCTTCAAGCATCTATTAAGAATTGGGTAGACAGACAGTTTCAAAACTGGTGGGTACAAACACCGGGACAACGAAGGCAAAGCAGTTCATTAAGACCCGCTCGGCCAGTTTACATCGGACCTACTGAGCCACAGCCGTAAGGTCGTAAGGATAACGGTAGGTCAACTAACAGGACATTGTAAACTCAACAAGCACCTGGAAAGAATAAACCTGGTGGAGGATAGCCTGTGTAGGTTCTGCCAGGAGGCTGAAGAAACAGCCGTACATGTGTGGTGCCATTGCGAAGCACTATGCAGGCTTAGGTTTACTAGGCTTGGGGAGGAGAAGCCAAAACCGGCAAGTTATATGGAGTGGCCAGTGTCGAGACTCTGGAGTCTAGTTAAGAAGACGGGCTTGGACAAGGTACTCTAAAGAACGATAGGAGAAACCACAATAAATCTGGTAAGGTTGCAGTGGTGGAGGTCATTTTCGCCATCTCCGCTCAAATAATTAATATAATATATATATATATATATATATATATATTATATATATATATATATATATATATATATATATATATATATATATATATATATATATATATATATATATATCCATAGAAAAAGATTTCTAAGCAAAATGTTCTATGCATTTTTTTAAAATCATACTTTTCGAGTTATTCATGATCAAAAGTCAGTTTTTCGTCAATAAAATCAACGTTTTTAATCGTTTTTTGAAAATAACTTGATAAGTATGCATTTTATCAAAACTTAAATAACAAATTGTAGCTATTGAAAAACGAATAAAATGTTTTTTTTTTATAATTGTGTGACATTAAAAATAAGTTGTGGTATGTTATTCATCAAACACAAAATTTTAGAGTTTCAAAGGCAAATAACGCAAAATCTACGTATTTTTCGAGGAAAACTAATAATAACTTTTTTATAGCATTTGCAAAGACCTTAATTTAAAAAAGATATGTATCATAAAAGTTGAGTGAGTAATGATTAAAATAAGGTTAGACCAAAATTTTTTGAATGCTTGAGGACCTTATACCTCTTAAAAAAAACCAACAAAATGGTTTTTTAAAGAATTTTTTATCACAGAAACTGAAGAAGTTTCGATAAAAAAAACAGTTTTTTGGAGCATGCTTAATGCGATTCGATGCATTTAAAAAAATCCACGGTTTTGTACCATTTTTTGCTTTGTTATATTGTAAGGGGTGCATTTTTAAGGATTAGAAAATTACAAAACTAAATTAGGAATGCTTTTGAGCAGTCACATTTTTTAATTACAACTCTGTGACAATATGTTAATTTTTCTTGGGTAAACAACTTTTTTTATTAAATCATAATATGGATTGATTTTCAAGGATTGAAATATAATAAATTATGTTTTAAAGAATTTAATACCTATTTTTCAATTTATATGAGCCTAATTTTATGCAACTTGGGCTTTAATATGAAAGTTTTATAGGTTTTTGCAATAAGGGGTAGTTTTTACCCCTAAAAAATAAAAAGCAACCTTTAGCATACTGGAGATTTTGAAGAGGATGGTAAGTTAAGCCTAATCTCAAATTTTATGCGAAACACTGTAATAATATATTAATTTTTTAGGGTAAATATATTTTTTTAAATCATAATAGGGGTTGATTTTTAAGGGCTAAAATATTTCAAATAATGTTTTAAAGAAACAAAATACTACTTTTTTAACTTATTTGAGTCAAATTTTACTCAACTTAAGCTTTAATATATAGTTTTATGGATTTTAACAATAAAGGGCATTTTTTTACCCCTAAAAAATAAAGAGGCATAATATAGATTTGATAGAGAAGATAAATCCCAAATTTTCATGCAAAATGCTTTAATCAAATCCTTTTTTTCAAAAAAGAGCACTTACCAACCGCCAATGCTGGAAACATCTGCAAAAACATATCATTCAGACAACTGTTTATATGTGGATCGGATCTTCTGCAGGGTTTTAACCATTTTGCTATAATATAATGTAAAAAAATAATATTATTTATGTTTATTTTTTTTCTATAGATGCTAGTTTAAAAAAATTAAAAGTTTAACCTTGTTAAAAACATAAGGAAAATAATTAAATTTGGGAATGTTCCACTATGTATTTAGCGCCAGCAGTAGAGTAAGAAGTTATAACAAGAAATAAAATGTAAAATTAAAAACGAATATTTTGTCTTTAGCTGTAAACTTTAAAAATGCCGAAAAATGTTTTTATTTTTAAAAGTACCTTATAGTATGTTAATTTCATCTTTAATTAACCATCAGTGTTTTAACACTGGGTAAATTCATAATAACTAATTTATTTACAAACGCAAAGACCTGACAATGCAACAAAAAAAAAATAAAAACAAAGACGTTTAATTGACAGAAAAAAATTAAATAAAGGCTTCAAATAAATAATTTTAGAGGTACACACTTGTTTTGTTTAAATTTGTTTTTAGGGGGTTTTTACGGAGGATATGTTCCAACAAATAACACTTTTATTTTCAGTTTATTTGTAATAAGATCACTTGAATTACACCGGTCTGTTTAAAGGGAAATATTTTTTTTAATAAAACAATTAAAAAGTAACAAAATAGAAAACAAAATATCAAATATATAATAGACTTACGTCGCTTTGTTAAAAGTGGTGCATCTTGAACCTTATATCCCATAATATCACTAACACACAATAAAAATAATAAACTACTTAGTTTGAAAATCATTTTCTTGTTTAAAAAAAATAGCTTAAATGTATTTAAAAAATATATTTAAATTGATTTAAAGTGCTACCTACAGTCATTTATACCGTACCCCCAATGATAGCTTAAATCAAAATCTATTCAACTATTTAATGACTTATCTAAGTGTATCTTCCGAAATACTACTTATTTAAAGTAGCTTCTGTAGTAAACAATTGCAAACCCAATTTGGCGCGAATTAAAGTGCATTCGTTATATTCTTCACAACACCTATGTTAATTTCCTAAACATATCTAAGACAAGCGTGTATCAAACTAAAAATGAAACAGAAAGAGATGGAATATTTAAATAAAGTTGATATCTTAAAGATTGGCTTTAACTAGAACAACATATAGTACAAAAGAGAAAGTACGAAACCACCTTTCTTTCTTGATGTGTTACCTCACTCTACGCAACATGAGATAATCAATACACAAATATATGAAATTCTTAAGCATTACATTACGAAAATTCGAATATATTGTATGACATAACCAGCGAAATGGCAAACTGTTGCCCGCGATTTTACTAACGTGACTTTTAGGATTTTGTAAAGGTAATGTTTAAAAAGATAATACATAACAAAATCAGCTTAATGTGTATTAAAACTCCTAAAGTTAAAATGATGGATAAGCAAAATGGGTAAAATGGTTTTTTTAGTGGGTTACAAAACCCACTCACTATAGTCTGTTCAACTTCAATTTCAATTCAATTTTAATTTATTAAAAAGCAGGTTATGCTGTATAACAATATGATACCAAAATGATACTTAAAGCTAAAAATCTATATACAAGTTTAAAAAGTAAAACACAAATTAAATGTACATGTAATGCTGCAGCACACTCAAGACAAACTACATTATAAAATCATCATGTACAATAGCTTTGCTTAGGAACTCCTCCTAGTTGTAATTATTTCAGTAATTAAAGACCTAAAGTACCCAAAGCTGTAAATAAATGTGTACAGTTTTTATTTGTGGCGCAATTCTTAGATCTTCCCGGATGCTTTCGAGCGAGAAAAAGTTTATCACGATTCTGAAGTAGGAACCCGCTAAAATGGCCCTCCAAAGTCCTAAAAATAAGTTTCCCGCAATATCTGCCAAAATGTGCGAATTAAAAATTTTTTGTTTAAACAAAGAATAAAGATCACCTCGAAATCTACAAAAATGGTCTTTACATTTTTTTTTCGCAACACCAATTTTTTTTGGCAAAAACGGCCGTCGAAAAATTCATTCCACCCTGGGTATATGTGGTAGTAGTAGTTTGTTACTTAAAAATGCAGATGGGCAAAACAATTTTTATCAAAACGCAAAAAAGATTGTAAAGGAAATTATCTGGAATCATTGAACACTTGCTAAGATCTCCTTATAAAAAAGAAATGTTAATAACAAACCATTTTTTCTTTAAATGTCAATAAATTAATTAGATACTCTCCAAATATTGTAAAAAAAAACTTTGACCGCTTTTCTCAATATTCTAGAAAAATCAGATTGGACCCAAACTCATATGCAATGATAGGTACGAGTTTTCCCATTTCGATGAACTTTGAATGTGTAAAAAATGTACAGGATTGCCCAAGTAATGGAACAATTCGTCCGCCCGCTTATATGTGCATCCATAAAGATAGCAGCATTCTAGCGGTAGAGCGGCAGCTAAAATGAGGGGACCTTTGGGTCCCGTTATCTTGAAAACTATCGATTTTTCGATAGATTACAAGGCAATCTTAATTTTTGTTTAAACAAAAATTCTCCAATTCGCATATTTTGGCAGATATTAGCGGGAAACCCATTTTTCGGGCTTTGAGGAGCCATTTCAGCCCTTTCCCACCTGTTAATGTTGATAAACTTTTTTTCGCTCGAAAGCATCCCCGAAGACCTAAGAATTGCGCCACAAGGGAAAACTGTACAGATTTTTTTACAGCTTTGTCCCTTCATTTATTGGATTAAATGGACTCATCGTCCTAGGTAATTTCGTAGGTTCCTTTTAAATTTCCTCTGTCCTCCAATGCTTGTTAATGTCGAAGGTAGTTTGTTGTAAAACGTTTTTCCTTTATGACGTATCATATTTTGTGTTAATAAAAACTGGCAAAGGGGTGTTTCGGTTGTATTTCTCTGGCGTGTTTTATAGGAATGGATGTCCCGTCTGTTTGTGGTTGTACCAACACTGTGCTCTCCAGAATACACAGATCAAATACAGTTAAAATATTTCCATTTAAAATGCGCATAGACCTTTTTGCAAATGGAAAATTATGTCTAAATAATTTGATGTTGAATAACCCCACTGCAATATGCCATATCTCAAGTGACTCTCAAACAGAGCAAAATAAATTTGAGTTGCGGCTTTTAGATCGAAGTAGATCGTTGTTGTAATGATCGCATACAGATTTGATGACATTTTCTTTGCCAAGGATGATATGTGCAGATCCCACTTTAAATTGTTTTGTATTGTCAATCCTAAAAATGTGTACTCATTAAAAATATGAACCCCGATCGGTCGCGGTGGAAGGGTGTTATACCCACTAATTTTAAACCTTAAACCTATTATTGTTTATTTCGATTGTCGGTTTTGAACCAGTTTTTTTGTAAAGTATCATACCCTTTGACTTTTTAATTTTTAAGGATAATTTATTAACTTTAAATCAATTTTTATAGTGTTTAGGTTGTGATTAACATTTTGTTGTAGTTTTTCGTCGTTCTCGGCAACCCATGTTATTATCGTGTCATCTGCAAAAAGTGGGAAGCATACATCACCTGGCAATGATGGTAGGTTATTAATATAAAAAAGAAATAACAGAGGTCCCAGAGTTGACCCTTGGAGAATCCCAATATTTTTAGTTTTCGCTAATTGTTCATTTTTGATTAGGAAAAACACCTAAAAAGTAACCATGGTTACTGACTTTTTAAACCAATGAAATAAAAGTTGTGTTGCTGTAACTATAGCTACTGACATTTGAACCTATGCAATACATTTTTGTTTGGGTGTTTTTCTCAGTCAAAAATAAATAGATTAAAACCTTTGACCTTAAGAACACGGAGGGTTTTGTTTACAATAAAATAGTACGAACAAAATACAAATCAGTCAGTACAAATGTTTTCCCGATATAATTATTTGCCAACGCAGGTTTAGAACTTAACAACGGTGCACTGACCACATAACGGGCTGAATCAAAACGTCGGGACCTCAAAAATAAAGGAAAGTTGCCAGAAATGATCTTTCCGAAGGAGAATTAATGGCGAGCTTTTTGCCAGTGTATTAGATTTGCCTTTCTTTAACTACAGGAAATTTAAACTACAAGGGTATTCTTTAAATAAAGAAATGCTTTGCTTTATTGCTTACATAAATAATAGCACAAATCCTAGAATTTCAAAAATATTTTGTTTATATGAAAATATTAAAGAAAACTTAATTTGTTTACTGAAAACTGCTTGAAATAAAAAAAAATAAAAAATAAGTGGTAAAAATACTTTTTAAGGAAAAATAATTTTAGAACCAATTTTTTAGAATTTTACTGTATTAAAGGTACATTTTTTGTGTTACGAAAATTAAGAAAACAATGGTAAAGAACTTTCTGGAACATTATATAATCTACTTTTCAGCAAGAGATTTTCACAAAACACTAAAAAGAAAAATATTATATTAAATAAATCATTTAAAAATTAAATTGTATCCAACTTTTTCTTTTAATATTTTTTAAAATAGGCTCCAACGTGCTTTAATCTGTCAATTTTTATTTAAGAATTGCGTAATCAAAAACATAAAAAAATCTTCACATTAGTCAAGTGCTTTTAACTCATGGTTACTGACTTTTTGGACCAATGCGATACATTTTTATTTAGTTGTTTCTGCTTTTGTCACTTTCAAAATGATCTTTTTATTTGGTTTTTTTATAATATGAACTTAATTGGAATTTCTTCTTCGGTTTTAAAAGGGGTTAGATGAAAAATCCGACGGTGCAATATTCGTTGAAAATATGTAACCAAAATTTGTGTATTGCTACTTGTCCTTCTTGTGAAGGACTACTGATGTGGTTTTACTGTAACATAAGTATCGAGGTAGGGCCTGAGAGGCCACAAATGATATGTCAATATGAGTTTATATAAAAAAATATTTATTTTTTATTCCTAAAATTCCCGTTTTAAGTCAAAATTAAGGGTTCAAAAATAAAATAAACAATATTTATGAAATAATTACCTTTATTATATTTTTAAGAACTTTTTTTAAAAACAAAAATAAGTATTTCCTATATTTAAGGAATATATCTTTTAGGAAAAAAAACATTATAAACAAAAACGCTTTAAATAAAATAAAAACTGTCTACCAACAAAGTACTCCAAAAATCAATCACGACGTAAAAAGCAAACTTTTGTGAAGAATAACATCGATATGTTAATTTTATATTAGGTTTAGGTGAACAAGACACCCATATTTTTTGGGTTTTGTTTTTCACTCACCTTAACTTGAATTATATCATGCATATTAAATCCAAGAATTTTGGATAAAACTCATTCGAAGTTTACGAGGCAACCGCAAGCTATAATTATATTTTTTTCAAAATAATAAGGATCCTTTTTATTGTCATCTATCAGAAAGTGGGTACTCGCGAAATTATATTATAATGAGTTGTTGTACACTTATGTGAATTTTTTGTCTCTAAAAAAACTAAGCCTAGAAAGTGGAATATCGTCGTCTTTCGACGATAGTTTACTTATCTGTTTGGTCTGAATTATTGGTTGGGTAGTAGTCAGTATCAGACATATTTGTATCAGTATCAGTGTTGTGATCACTAAATTTCGGGACAAATGATCTCTGACATCATTTATTTCCGACCCGCTGGAATCTTTCACAACCAACATCTTAATGAAAGCTCGGCCTCACGGACACTACGTCGGTACTCAAAGGTTAGAAACAGTTGCAGAAGGGGGAAAGGGAAACAGCCACACACATATTATACTGCAAAGCATTGACATATAAAAGACAAATACTGTTTGTAAATATACAGAGCGGAAATCCCTTTCCACATGAACATTTTTTGGTAAAAAAACTTCTTTGGGGATAACCAATAACATAAAATTAAAAAAGGGGGCTCCATAAAAAAAGGGGGAGGGAAAAGAATAATGCAGATATTTTGCGAAATTTTGGATTTGACGATAAAATTTGATCAAATTTAGAAAAAAAAATAAAATAAGAAAAATTTTTTAACCAAGTGTTCCCTTTGAAATAGCATCTGGTATATATTTGATGTGGCTTCAAGTCTTATTTTTTAGATAAATTTAAGTTCCTAGAGGTGCCACTGTGTACGGTACATACATAAACATGTATTTTAAGTTCTTTTATATTTATTGTCTACAAGTTAAAAATCGTTTATGTGTATTTGTGTTTTTTTTAAATATTATCATTACTTAGAATTTTTCATGCACACTTGCGGACACCATTTTCAGGATCCTGCAAGTGTCCGCCCAGGAAGGTTTATATATATATTATATATATATATATATATATATATATATATATATATATATATATATATATATATATATATATATTTTAAAAAAAAAAATATATATATATATATATATATATATATATATATATATATATATATATATATATATATATATATATATATATATATATATATATATATATATATATATATATATAAAAAAAAAAAAAATTTTTTTTTTTTATATATATATTTTTATATATTTTATAAGGGGAAACCATTATATCCACAATTAAGTTTTAAAGCCAATTTTTCTTTTACAAAAATGCTGTTTTGTTATAAAATTTTTAAGAATAAATAAAATTATAATAATTTAATTATTTTAAATTATTTTTAAAAATATTAATTAAAATAAAAAACATTTATTGTAATGTAGATAATTAATTTTATACAGGATGTTTAAATCTTATGAACCTTTTATTAATTTATTACAAATAATTAATTTATTTAAAAATAAATATAAACCATATGCTTTTAATAAAGCGATTATTTTATTTTGAAGGGAATGGCACCTTTGCGTTATATCTTTAAAACAGTAATTGAAAAAAAAAATCGAGATTGTCATTGGATTTTATGTAAAATTCTACATAAATCTTTTTACATTTTTAATAATTTACAAATAGAGATACGGAGGTGTACTGAAATCGTCAAGATTTAAAAATGCTTTGTATCTCCCAGACGAGCTCGAGAATGTGCCATCAGATTTGGTCTGGTCTTGTAGGTTTCCCATTGATATGAAACTCCATCGAAAAGGCACCACCCTGTTGCTTTTGGGTGAACTGATGTATTTTAAAATACCCATTTTGACATAGTGTTTTTTTTATTTCACATTTAGTCAAAAATTATTAATAGATGACATGGCGTTAAACAACGTTAAAGCATATTATTAAAATTATTGGTGAGATTTTTTTAAGATTTGTTTTAGGTACCCATTCAATAACATAAGACTTTTGTAAAGGAAAATACACATTTATGTAGGTATACATTATATTACATTTCTTAACAAACCATCCTATGATAATATTGTTTATTTAAATAAAACGTGAAATTAATCCCCTTATAACCAAAATAAATTAAATTAAAAATAAACATTAAACAACAAATCTCTATAATTTACTCTCTACACTGTAATATAAGCTTAAGTCAAATGAATAGATGGCTGAAGCATTGTTGAATGTGAATTTTGTAACATCCGCAGTGTGTTTTCCAGCCACTAATTTAAATATTAAAATTTAAAACGTATTCGATTGGTCACTTATGTTTTTATCAAAAAGTCTGGCCAGTGGAAAATATTCAGCTTCGTTTTGTTCCAATTATTTTAAAATAGCTAAAATAGAAACAAGAAAGTTTTTTTAATTAATTATTGACTAAAACTAATGTTTTTATTGCACAAACAACAGTTAATTTGTTAGTTAATAAATACATTTTAAGATTTTGATTATTAATTTGGTCTTAAAAACTTGGTTAAGTTAAACATTTAAAAACTGACATTCGGAATGCCGTTAAATCAAACAAATTAATTTTCAGGGTGACATGAAGTCAGTTTGTAAAAAAAAAACGTTTAGGGTTTGTTATCGATTACTACTTTTTTTAAGGAGGTTATGTTGGATTTATGCGTTATTAAAGAGTCATTTTATATATCTTTTTATTTTTGTGTCAACCCACGAAAGGTTATATTGTATGGAGTGCCAGGTATCGCGAGTGCCGCGTTTTTAGATGTTTAATCCATTTTTCCCCCCGTTTCGTCAATGCTGTCCAAGCAGTAAAACATGCAAAATATTGCAATCACGGCACTTTTGGCAAGATGCCCATATCTAGGTACGAATTTATTAATCCCGCGACACTAAATCGGGGCCCAATTTCATTTTTTAAAGAATAAGTGCGTGTATTAAATACAAACTGACGATTATTTTTCAAATTTACTTAAGTGATTTGTGCACTATTTTTTTCCTTCAAATTTACTTTCAGTATTTAGTTAGTGTTTTATTATTACAATTAATTAATGTCCGTAGGTAGTCAAAAATATGTTTTAGGCAAAACGGCTTCTTCACTGAAAACAAAAACAGTAAAAACATTGTAAATGTATCCATATTGTCAAAATATTAATAATATGGAAAATTGTAAGATATTTTTTGTAAAGAAACATAAATTAATATTTTATATAAATATATGCAAAGAGTGCTGACTAAAAAAGGTGAGAGGGTAACTGTTTAATTTAAAAACTTAATTAAATAATATAATTAAAAATTAGATAACTTTCCGAAAAATTAACCTTGTTTAAAAAAAAAAGGTGGGCCTGACCCCCGGGCCCTTCTGGCCTTCCTTGGCGCAACTGACTGCATCAAAAATATACACTCTATTTCTTGACAACATGGCGAAGGAACAGTTGTCTAAGCTAAGCAAGCCTGTCATGATATTTTATAATTTCACGATATTTAACCTTTGACGAATGCGTAAATTTTTGTGTTTTTAGAAGTAAAGTGTATTATTATTTTAATTATGCAGTTTGTGTACTGTAAAAAACTGTAACCAAAAACTATAATTACACATGTTTATCGCAAAGTGGAAAACAAAGTAAAGTGAAGTATAATATTCATCATTAGAAAGAACAGCCCACATCTGCAACAATGTAAAAATCAGTGGTTTATCATAAATGAGAATAAAGTAAAAATAAAATTTAGTTCTAGTTCAATTTATATTTTACTGATAACATGGTCAACATTTGATCTACGCGGGAACGCGGCAAGCGGTTAGGTGTTACTAGGGTTTTTGGGGTCGCTGATTACGATGAGAGGATTGGTTAACCTCCATCACGTCAGGTTTAAGGTCATTTGAAGGTCAAGTTAAGAAATAAACCTTCGGAAAAATCTGGAAAAAGTAATGCATATGTTTTTGAGGTCGCTTAATCCGAATCCGGCGGTTATTTACATCTACCCCAGGGGCATCTAAGGTCATTGCAAGGATATTTTAATGAGTTTTCGGGGTAAAAACGTTAATTACGATTTGAAAAAATCTGAAAAAATTCATACGTATGTTTTAGAGGTCGGCAAATCGAAATTTGAAGTCAGTTAACCTCCATCGGATTAGGTTCAAGGTCATTTGAAGGTCAAGTGGAGAAAAAAGCATGGGAAAAATCATGCACATAGATAGATCCAAAGTGTAAATAAATGCCGGATTCGGATTCAGCGACCTCGAAAACATATGTATCAATTTTTCCCGATTTTTTCAATTGCTTTTTCTTCATTTGACCTTTAATTGACCTTGAACCTGATATGATGGAGGTTAATCGACCCTCTCATTGTAATCAGCGACCCTAAAAACCATACTAGCACCTAAACGCTGCCATCATCTAAATTGTCGACGCCAGTGCCGTACAAAACTTTAAAACTTTCTGACATTTGTGTAAAACTAGTCCGGATTACCCTTACAAAAATACTTTTTCAATTAAAATAAAAACATTATTTATATTTTATTATATTTGCACCGTATATTGGTAGCTCCTGAGTTAGATTGGATGCGATTTACGATTAGAAATAAAGTTTTAATTAAGATTTGTTTGAAATTATCGCTTATCACCCATTTAATCGGGTTTCCCTTGACACAAAATGAGTCCTTTTAAAAAAATCCTTATGGACGCCCTTCCGACGCTTTTCAAACTGGAACAAAGAAGAATATCTAGCTAGTATATGTAATTGATGGTAAAATAATAAAAATTATTTAGGTGAATGCCCATAAAAATGAAATGATAGCTTTTTACTTAAAAAAAAAAAATGAAAATTTTATTAGTAAGTGTTAAATCATAATTTTTTGGTAGTATATGTAATTGATGGTAAAATAATAAAAGAGTTAGACAAATGCAATATAAAAATGAAACAATAGCTTTTACCAAAAAAAAAAAAAAATTAAAATTTTATTACATAATTTCTAGCTAGTATATGTAATTAATAGTAAAATAATAAAAAAAGTTATGTAAAGGCTCATAAAAATGAAACAATAGTTTTTTACTCAAGAAAAAAAAATCAACCCAATTTTAAATACTGTAAGTTAAATACCGCTGCGTAATAGTTATCTCTATATCTCTATATATTTTTGTGAAAGCAAAAATGGAATTTGGCAAGTTGTTATACAGGGTAAATCACGAAACCAATTCCATTGCTTAATGGACGAGGTATATAATCTTACCTCCAAAACGGCCCCGTTTTAAAGATAAAAGGTATGACAAAAAAATTAAAACAGGGATTTTTTTAATTGGGCTTTTTGATTTAAAGAAAACTTTATAAAGTTAAAACATTGACTAAAATATACTTTCTAATGATACACTTTTGTAACTAAGATCGATCAGTGGCGTAGGTTTCGGCAATTTTATTTATTTTTGTAACATTACTTCGTCATACATTTTGTGATGTTAATATTATTAATAATTTGGTACATGATACCTATTTTCTACTTAGTTGTATATTTAAAAGGTACTCTGGAATTAAATTGATAAACTTTAAATATTTTTTGGTATAAATTACTTTTTTTGTTATTCTTTCCGTACTACTAAACTTAAGTTAAAATATTTCGAAAGCCGGTTAGTTTATCGAGCTAAGTCCCTACCAAAAAAGTTGGTAGGTACTTGGTAGAAAAATGAATTAATTTGCTGGAAGCTACGCCACTGGTCCATAATAATAAAAAAGTTTAGTACCAAAAAATATATTTTGCCTATAGTTTTAACTGTACCAAGTTTTAATTATATCAAAAAACCCGATTAAAAAAATCTCCTCTTCTCTTCTCTTCTTCCATTTAGCGATGGCATATAGTTTTTTTAATCTACCTGTATATGTAAAAGATAAATTTGCATATTTGGCATATTAATTTGTTTCAAAAAACCTCTTGTTTTGACTGAAAGCTACCGTATTAATAAGGACGATTAATGATCCAGACCATTTAACGTGCGACCATAGCGAGCAAGTTAAGATTATTAATCGTCAATTAATGAACGACATAGTTACATTATTTTTCTGGCGATTGCTTTGTTATTAAACCTTGAAAATCCAATTGTTTTTTGGTTTTATTTGACCGAGCTTACAAATGTCAATATTGATATTCGATTGACAAGGCGTAAGCTCAGTTTTAAATTAAAACAATGTTTGGTGTATATTTAGCTCCCTTTACTAAAATTGTTATTAAAGAGAAAATTATGCATTGCTGAGGCAGCAATGGATATTATGAATATTACTTATGAAAAATGGTCACCGAAAAAATATTTCAATTTAAAGGATTTTGCAAAGATCCAACTGCAAATGGTGATGCTTTTTTTAAATTCCTTTCTCACTTGCAAAGATACCCAGGTTTTATACCAGAATAAAAAAGAACAAGGGGTAGCCACTCAAACTTCCTAGAACCGAAAAACCAGAGGTTGTGCCTCAAGTCAATAAAATGCTGGCCAACGTCCTATGGGACAGCGAGGGTCTTAACTTGATCGATTTTTTATAATCCCTTATTATTCTGACTTAAAGGCGAAACCGTTTAATCAAGAGTGTTATATTTCAACATACTACTTAATTGACTACAAATGACCTTGAACATTTTTTTTTGTCTTCCTATTTGATTTTTTTAGATTCGAAGAGAATAGCTCAATAAGGTTTTGAAAAAACAACAATGCTAAGAATAATTTCTTTTATTGTTAATTTTTTAATACATTTGTTTAAAATTCCAGAAAAATCAGTTATGTTATTAAGGTTATTTATTTAAAAAAATACTCTATGTCAAAGTAAAGTGTGCAGATTTAAAACGCTTAATTTTTTTTAATTATGAATAACTACATAGATGACGAGCATAGGGAGCAAAAGTTCTGTATTCGTTTTACGTATTTGTTATTAATAACGAGGTTTCTAATCATTTTTGATAATAGCAATAAAATGAGTAAATAAGAGTGCATGACATCAAATTATTCGTAAGAAAATTTATTTTTACAAGGACTCAACAAACCACCATCCACTTAATTTTGTTTTCTTTCTCTGAAATAAAAAAAAAACGTATGCTCCATATATTTCAATAAGTGCTTTTTGTTTATAATCGTTACGGATTTTACAAAAAGGCCTTATTAACTTATAAAAATTCAAATAAATAACATTATTTTTTCTTCATTTCAAAGACCATTGTAAAGGGTCTATGGCCATGGAGTTGTTTATTTTGCAATTTTGTTACATCCTGCAATGCTAATTCTTGACTTCGCCACCTTATATTATATTTTTATAAATAAACGAAAAAACTCTCCATAAAGTCGGTTACGATTTGAATGCTAAACTGTTAATTTGAAAACATTGACAAGTAGATTAACAGTTGGTTACGTTTCGCCTTTACCAATATTATAATAAAATATAAAAAGCGGCGATTCGTGTTTCTATATATGGGCAATGATCGATATACAACTACATTTTTGATATGGGGTTTTGAAACAATATGTATTTATCCCTTGATATCAAACTGCTGTTTTAATTAAATTATTTAAATAAATAAATAATAACAAAAAAATTAGAAGGAAAATGGTTCTATATCTCTATGGCATATCGTCTCTGTATACGTCACATAGTAAAAACCACATTAGGAATTAACGTTTGAATTACCTAAAAACTGCAAATAGTAAATACATTTTTTGGGGCTAATTTCTATTTCTAATATTTAACAACGTCCAATTATTATTATGAGATTTGGTTTAAGTTCATATGTGTTTATTACAACGGCTTTTTATTACATCTAATGGATAAAGGGACAAAAAATATTTTATGTACGATTGACCAATAAGGTGCTATTTATGGAATAATTTTGCGTCCATAAAGTACTTTTTTATTGTACAACAATTTTTAAAATTTTATTAAAAAATTTACAAGAAGAGATAAACATTACGTGATTAAATGGTTTTAATTATTATTAATTATACACCCAAATTAAAAATTAAGTTAGGTTAAGTTAAGATAATAACCAACTTTTATCTTGCCTAACTTATTAATAATTTTTCAATCTTGTGCGCCGATTTCTGCGTCAATTTTTAATTTTGACACATATAATGAAATAAACGGATTACAAATTTTAACATAACCTCATTTTTTATTTTGATAAACAGGATAAACTTTTTAACGGTTTTTTTAATAATTTCTGAGACTAAAATAGAGCTTGATGTTATTGATGATAACCAGTTAATTAAATTAGTTTGTCAGTTTATTTTTTTTTATATTCAAAAGATAATATTTTTATTACTTTTAAATTGATTTGGATGTTTTCACACAAATGTCTTAATTTGTATTAACTTAATTTTTGTTAACTTAACTTAACTTAATTTTTCTGCATAATGCTACCTTAAAGGTATAATATTTAACAACAGATTGATACCTAATTGAACAAGTTTTCCGGTCTCCAGCAATTTTTTTATTACACCACTGTCTGTATGCTTTTTTTATGTTTTCTTTGTACAACGTTTTTTTACTTTGCAGGTAGTAAGGAGTCCTTAACTGCTGCTGGAGCCGCCTTTATTTTTTTCTAAGACTTCTGAAGTTTCCATTTTGGCTTTCGATATTATTTTCGTTCTGTATTTTTTTTTTATTTTTTTTTTTGAATGATTTCAGCTATTTTGAGAAATTTTAGATGTCAACTAATTTTGCATGTATATAAGGCATACATAAACAGTTTTAATTGACTCATCATAAAATATTCGTTCAATAAAGATCTAATTTATATATTAGTTATATAAATAGCTATAAAAAAAGGTGAAATATCAAACAAAACAAACCAGTTTATTAAAGTCAAAAACAAAGCATTGGAAAATATCCGCTTTGTTAAGTTTAATATTTTAAATAAGAAGTTTTGTATTTACTTTTTTTGGTTTTAAAAAGGAAAAAAGGAATTGAAAAATGCTCCAGCACAAGGTAATTGCAAACTTCACTGGCGTAGATAAGGGGAAAGGGGAAATTTCCCCCCAGGAATATTTTAAAGTCTGCAAATAAATATATGCACTTATAAAACAAATTAAATAATAAAAGTATTGAAAAAAATTATTGATCTCTTCTATATCATTTTCTTGGAATAAAATATTTATTCCTTTTTGCAATCTTATTTAATATTGCGATAACCAGCTCTTTGATGTATTCGCCTCTTGTTTTGATGTTTTGTCTAGCGCTTCCGAAATCTAACAATGTTTTGTCGGCGTTATAAATCGGCAAAACGTAAGGTTTATACAGATGCTAACAATGAATAGATTGTAAAAAAACATTGGAAATTCGCTGAGTTGATCCATTAATTTAGAACAAATTTATTTTAAATCGGGCATTAGTATAGTTACAGTGCAGTAGAGAAACATACGAGTTAAAACGGGATTAAAAATTTAAAACTTTTTTTATGTGATATCTCAGACTGACAGGTATGTAGTTTTTTGCTATAATAAATTCTAATAATCCTGTATATTTTAGAATGAGTAAGCGTGAAAGTCAAACGTTGGATTTTTTATTTGTAAGAAAAGTAAACAAACTGTTGAGAATATTGAGCAGTCTACTTCCACTGCCCAAGATTTTGAAAATGATCAAGAAGAGGATTAAAGAATCCGCCTAACAAGATTTTCAAATTTAGACGAATCAAAAAAAGAAACTTGGGGTTGCTCTATTTCCGGGGGGTGGAAGACATAGGACATTATGTAAATCAAGTATTATATCCGGTATAGAAAATTCAATATTTTAAAAATGCATTTGTTCCCAAAAACATTTAACTTTCCATATTCCGTGCATCAAAAATGCAAAAAAGAGATAAAATGCTATTTGTCAGAAAAACATTTTAACTCTTTTCATTAACATACTCCAATATGTTGGGGGGCTATTTTGTAAATATTGTGTGATTTTGCAAAAAGGAAATTACAAAAAACAACTCCTCTTAATAAACGGGTTTTTTAAAACCTCTTCAAAAATATTCAAAACTTTTTGGCAAAGATGGCATTGTCCCATGATATTTCTAATTACCAAAAGGGAAAAGCCGTAATTTTAGGCAATCATTTTTTAGAAACTTTTCAAAATCAGAAAAAAAAATAGTTAACATTTTAGATTCTAAACGCTACAGCAAATTAATGAAAATAGAATGAAGCAAATCATAATAAATACAATTAATTTTTTGGGAAGACAAATATTGCACTACGAGGACATCAAATTCAGAGGATGTTACGGAATCTTCGGGTATAAATGAAGGAAATTTAAGGGAATATATTCGACACAGAATAGAAACCTGTGGAGAAGATTTATTGTTAAAAGTCATTTTGAATCGGCCTCTTTGCGAACTAAATACATAAGTCCAACAATTCAAAACGAATTAATAAATTGTTGTGGGGATGAAATCGTCAGTATAATAATAAAAAAGTTAAAAGCAGTAAATACTATAGTGTCATTTTCGATGAAACAACAGATATAAGAAAAAATTTCGCAGATGTCTCTGGTAGTACGGTATTTGGAAAAGATATTATACGAGAAGATTTTGGGTTTTTTTGGATTGTCATGGGGAAAATTATGACGAATATACGAAAGAACCCATTCTGACTGGTGAAATCCTGGGAAAAACTGTAGTATCATTTTTAAAACGGGTAGGTTTACCTTTGGAAGACTGTATTGGTATCGGCACAGATACATGCAGCGTAATGTTGTCCCGACCAGAAAGGAGCGGTTTAAAATACAAAAAAGGGGCAATTAATGCTATTAAATGTCCCTGTTACATCCCCCCAAATTTTCAATCTCAAAATCAAGTAACGTCAGGATATAAATGCTGTGGGGACTATAAAAGAGACAATACACTTTTTTTAAAGCTTCACCAAAAGAAATAAATATTAAAGTTTTTTTTAATTGTGAATTTTAACTCTTAGCCAAACTAGATGGTCTGAACGACATGACGCTGTGTTAAAATTCAAAATTTCGTTTAGTAATATCATTCCCGGCTTTGGAACTAATATCCCAGTGGAAGGATGGGAGTCTTCTTCAAAAAACGCAGTCGCTTATAGATACGCTTTTGAAATGAACTTTATAGTATCTCTATTTTGTTTTTAAATCATTTTTAAAATTTGACAGTAAACTTAAATAAAATTTTACAGAAAAAAATATAGACAAAGCTCTAGCACAATCACTTATTGAAAATATAATATCAACTTTAAACCAAAAGAGAAATAATGTAGATATCTGTTTCACGAAATATTTTCTGAAGTGCAAACCCTGCACGAAAAAAAGGGTATCATGTTTTCTCCTCCGTAAATATGCGTCAAAGACATCGATTTAATGTTGCAACTGACAATCCAGAGGACTATTTTCGTATTAGTATTTTTATACCTCTTCTAGACGATGTCATTCCCGGATTTAAATTTTCGTTTTTTAAATTTAGAGTTGTTTAGTGCATTAGAAATTATGAATTTACTACCAGCGACACTTCTACAAAAAACAAAATCGGAAACTAAATTGTTACAAACAAATTTGGCGGAATACTTGTCAAATGTTTTAAATAAAAGCCGAATTTATGTTCTCCATATAGAATCAGAAATAGATTTATGGATAAATAAATGGAAGACTGCAAAGACTTACCTGATACTGCTTTAAAAACATTTTTATTATGCCACAGAGATATTTATCCCCATATACATTTATCTTTACATTTAATATGTGTGATGCCTGTTAGTGTGGCATCTGCCGAAGAAGTTTCATCATTAAAAAGATTAAAAACATGGTTAGGGCTACTATGAAGCAGGAACGACTAGTAGGATTAGCCCTGCTTCCCCACATAGAAGTAGAATAATTCAGATGCTGTTTGGACAGGTTCGCTAATTTACAGAACAGGCATCTAGATTAATTCTTTAATTTCATTTATTAGGCAGTTAAAAAATATTTTGCTTTGTTTTCATTAGTTTTTATTTGTAAAACTACCGACCAGCAATCTGATGGCTTAGAATTTAAGAATTTAGAATTTAAGATCACTTATCCCAAAAGGAACACCTAAAATTTTGTAATAGTAGACCATGATAACCTAAATGTATTTTGTTTGTCTAGGATTGTAAAACTAATAAGACTGTTTTAGATTTAGAAAATGTACTTTTTAGTTGTTTGAAGTTTTAAAGCTTATTTGTTTTTCCATGTTGAATAAATTTATGTTTGGAATGTTGAAAATTTTCTCTCTCTCTCTCTCTCTCTCTATATATATATATATATATATATATATATATATATATATATATATATATATATATATATATATATATATATATATATATATATATATATATATATATATATATATATATATATATATATATATATATATATATATATATATATATATATATATATATATATATATATATATATATATATATATATATATATAATTACCCCAGAAAATAAATATCTCGCCACTGGCAAACTTTGCTAATTACAAATTTTACCAACTACGAATCTGAAAAAAGTCAGCTTTAGATAGTTCCTGTTCTTGCATTCTTAAACCAGGATTAAAGAACAAAATTTTTTAAAAAGACACTTTATTAGTGGCAATTAACCACCAGAAATAGTAGTTTAATTTAAAGTCCTTTGGAGGTTTCTTATTTATTTATGTTGGTTTTGAAAAAGTGTTGTTGTACTATGGAAAATAACTATTGTAAATTTTTTAACCTACATACATTTAATCCATTATGGCAAATGGCATCAGCGGCCTAATACAACATATACCGCTTACAAGGAAAAAGGGTTGTAAAATATAACCAAAAATTTATTATGAAAGACATAATGATATATCATCAGTAATAGGAGAAACAGTAACTCGCCTTCGCTGACTATATCCATTTATAAAATAAAATTAACCTGGTTAATTGAAAAGGTTGACTAAATTTTAAAATTTTTGTTTTTTAATTGAAGTCGGGCGGTAGCTTAATAAAATGCTATAAGATATAATAAACGTTCTAATAACTTTCCGTCTACTTTCAAATAGATGAAAAATAAAAATGATTCTGCACATGTTTTTGATAATCGTCTTAAAAGAAATTCAAGCCAAATATTGGAAAGACAGTTACTGATTTGATAAAGTATTTTCTGTTCAAAAGAACATTCTTCCTGAAGATTTTTCGTAAATCTAGACCCTGTTTCAGGTAGCTTGGACTCATGCTTAATTTAATAGGTTACTTTAACTTTTATTTAAACAATCGGTAGTTTTTTTTCCCGGCTGCCGTCTAGATTTACTACCGGTACTGGTTGGTTAATATATTCTTGTGGGCTGCCTAAATAATGCCTGTCTTTTGTGGTTTTACGCTTCACATTCGCATGATGTGGTAGGCTGTTTCTTCCCTTCCTCGCACATTTTGCAACTTGGTTCCCCATTGTATGATCCTATCTTGTGCAGGTGTCCTCTATGGTTATCGTGTCCTGTTAGCAGCCCTACTTGGTCTGGTAGTTTTTCCTTCGTTCTTTCGGATGGGCCCTTTATGAAGCTTTTTCCATGTTTTATTCTAATGAAGCTGAAGCAGTATTCCTCGTGTTTGTTTCGGCTCCATTTCCTAGTTTGCCCTCGTGGTGTGGTTTTGATCACTCCAAGGGCAGGTTATGATTCAAAGTATGGAGTGGATGATCCCTGTCTCGCTTCGCCTGTTGCTCTATATTCCCGAATGTCCCAGTGCCCACAGGAGAGTTACCCTGTTGTGTTCTCCTAGGACTTCCAGTTCTTTTTGGCATTCCCATCTCAGCTTGGACGTTACCTTTGGGTTTGCTAGTACCCCTAATGATGCCTGGCTGTCTGTTGTTATGCCGATTCACTTGTTTTTATAAGACCTTCTGTTGTTTTTTTTTTGCACAGTGCAGAAAAGCATATATTTCTGTTTGAAATACAGAACTAGTGGAGTGGAGAATTTTGAGTTTCTCATTTCACTGTACACGCCGGCTTCAGTTCCCTGCTTGGTTTTGTATCCATCTGTGCACCCGACGATGTCTTCAACCGTGTTGGGGAGATCAGATTGTTGCCACTCACTTCGATCTAGAATTTTTACCTCATTAACGGTAGTTACGCAAATATTTCCTTATTCTTACTTATACCTAGTATGTATAAAACAAAAGTGATACTTTCAAAATTAAATATTTTTTTTTATATAAAGAATTCAATAGACCAAGGGATACTTCTTTTAATTTATCGTGGATCCCTAGAGACGTTTCAGAACTTTCTTTATTCGTTTAACATAATCCTGACTACTACTATTGAAAACTCAATAATTTAATCAGTTTAGCACTAGTCAGAAGACATTCTTAAAGGTTCCGTTTTTGTTAAGTTTCTTCCAGACTGATGCTAGGATCGAAACATTTTTAATTTGTCACTAGGTTGACCTTTTCTGTTTGTACAGTAAAGTACAGAACAGTATTGTGGTAGATCAACTTTTAATACCTCTGGCCGATGTAAGTATATTACGTAAAATTGTCGTTGGTTTACTTTTGTTGTGCGATTTAAAAAAAAAAAATTAAACAATTTAAAGTTTAAATACTACATAAAGCGTAGAATTTTATTATTCTTGTCAGAAAAGAAGCGTTAAGTTTAACGCGAATACTAATGTCATAACTTTAGCGATTGAAAAGGTGTATCTAAAGAAAAAAAAATGCCTTAGTAATTGGGTACAATAAAATGATTACTTTTCCATAAATTGTGTTTAATAAACGGCATATTATTTTTCGTTGGTGATTGTTAAAAATAAGGAAAAACATTTCCAAAAGCCATAAAAAGTTTTAAAATATAGTTTTTTTTTAATTTTACAATTATGAATTTTTGCTGTCCGTTAATGTATATTAAATATTTCAGTAAAGCAATTGACCAATATAATCAATCAAATGCATTTTCTCGACTTTCGGTGGCGATTTTGGGGCTGTTGGAGGGAAGGGGTTATCGTGTTACATGCTCATTGAGACTTTTGATTAGCGTGTTGAGAACTATCAATTTAAAAAGGTTAAAAAAAAATTGGCCGAAACCCATTTTTTTTAAAGATTTGCGGGATTCTTATTATCGGACTCTGCGAAGCAGAAGTAGAAAATTTTTGACTTTTTTAGGTTAAAATATTTAATGTCGGCTTTAGTCATATAACTGGGTATATTATATAATATTAAGAGCTTTGACAACTATAGTTAAAAGGTATTGGGTCATGGGAGCTACAAAAATTCCTGTAATATAGGAGAAATTCAAGTAGTCTGCGATTGAACGGTAATAACGTCAAAAAAATGAAATAAAATAGATTACTTTTATATAAAGCGCAAAAAATGTAAGGCTTAGTGTGAGGTTACATATTAACAATTATCAGTTTTATTTATAATACTAAAACTGGTATCTATGTTAAAACTGTAATTTTAAAATTATCTTTTAGTCGAGTAAGAAATATTCGGTATATAAACTGGCGCCCAACAAGAAACTGGCTTAATTTTAGACGGTAAGGAAATGGCAAAAGGGGCATCCAACGTGGGGTATATTTTTAAAACTTTTATTTCATATTTTTTTTTTGCTTTTAATCTACACTAAGCCCTAGCTAATATACCCCATTATGAATACTTAAGATTATTATTAGTGAAAACTTTTATATTTAAAATATGTTTTAGTTTATTATATTCAACATATTTCTTTACACTGTATTAAGCCCCATGGTTGGGCGCCATCTTTTTTAATTTTATTACTGTTGTCTATGCTGTTTTTTTAAGTTCAATACATTCTAAGTTAATTTTTGGATGTATTTTTATTTTTACAGATTACTTTTAAAGCTCAAAGTATCATCATTCGAACACGAATTGCTCTAGTGGTAAAATAAAAAAGAGTGACCATTACTAAAACTTACTATGGGGTTTGATATTTTCTAAGCTGAAGTTTTTATCTAGTATAAGCAAGGATTTTAGACAAATTAGCTACCAAAATGTATTACCGTTTTTCAAAATTCAAACGAGGACATTGATGTCAATGGCGTAACATGGAAAGAAGTCAACAACTTTATTGTCACGTGAGTGTTGTTGACGTTCGTGCTGTATGTAAGTATTATATTCTTTAAAAATGTAGGCTTAATGAAATAATTTGGAAAAAAAACTAGTTTCATTACAAGAAGCACTGTCTCAACGGGGCAAAAGCCAAGTTGTAGATTGTTGATTTCAGGTGATTTTATAATAATTTTATATTTTATAGAAAATCAGGTTTTAAAAATGTATATCAATATAAGGAACGATAATTATACATGGTGTTTTCTAATTAAGTGTCAATATTTAAGGGAGCGATTTTTGGGTCCATTTTAAAAAGAAAACTTTGCATGAACCTATGTCCTAAACGTCTTAACTTTCGAGATACATGGTGGTAAAATTTTCAAAAATTCATCATTTATTAATAATATCTGTAATACCACTTTAAATATTTAAATGAAATTTGGCATACATGTACTATCTATCTATCAAGAGGCATTTTTTAGTGTACCACATTTTTTTTATTTCCACCAGTGGCGTTCGTATGGAATTTGACTACCTATTTTAGTCAGACATTGATGGTACGCCAGTTATTTCTTTTCAAATAAAAATATTTTTGAAAACCCAAATCATTTCTAGACCAAGTTAATCAGCTGATTTTTTTCAATCCAATGTAATAAATCGTTTCTCTGCATGATCATAACAATATCGGTGAACAATCTCAATTTGCAGAGAAATATCTGGATTTCATTTTTTTAGGTAAAAACCGTGCGTCGGACTAAAAAAAATTATGAATAAAAATAGAAATAAAAATTATTAAAATCCGACGCACTGTTTTCACCTAGAAAAACTAAATTTAGATATTTTTCTGCATGTTTTTAGGTGAAAACCGTGCATCGGATTAAAAAAAAATCAGGTGATCAACTTTGCTTAGGGCTGATTAAGTATTGCAAAAATTATTTTTATTTTAAGAGAAATCAGTGGCGTACCATCAATGTCTGCCAAAATAGCCAGGTCAAATTCCGTACGAACGCCACTGGTGAAAGTATGCCAAATTTTATTAAAATATCTAAAGTGGTATTACAGATATTTATAATAAATTATTTATTTTTAAAAATTTTAACACCATGTATTACAAAAGTTAAGACGTTTAAAGTTAAATTGCTTTCTTAAATATTGACATTTAATTAACAAAACGTATATTTTATTTAAAAGTGATTTTATTTTTTACGTTTTACAGCTTTTCTACGAAACTACATTTTTAGCCCCGCGGTTGGGCGTCATTTTTATCTTCAGTGTTATTTCGTCGTGTTCAAAAAGAGTTGAACAATTTGCCGATGTGACTCCTTGGTATTATGACAGTTACCCAATACGGATTATTAAATTAGTAAATATTTTTAACGCTTTAACCTTTTCAACAAAAATATGTACATTTCGATATTATTCTTTTACTTCTACTTTTGCAAAATTATTAGCTTAAAGCTCTTTAACTGTTAAACAGGTTTTTCCAAAAGATGGCGCCAAGAATACACTTTAAGATGAGAAACCACACTCAAACTTTCAGGTAAGAGAACACAGAGATAAAGCGCGCGCACAGCTCTCATCTGTTTGAAATCGCGGTCGCGTTTTTCAGTCGTTTCAGTGGTGCGCTCCGAGCGACACGATAAGGATAGTCGGACGCTTCGTGCGCTTTGTCGAAAATATCGCGAAATACGAAACCGCACGGACTTTTCGCCATGGCAACACCGGTTGGTCCACCGTTTTTCGCGCTTTTTGTGCTGTGCATTTGTGTGACCTTAGCCAAAAATGTGGATACGAGAGTTAGAAGGCAAACTGATCCCAAACTTAACTCATGTGATAGTGTCGTCCCGTTTTTCCAATCGAAAAACATTACTATTTCGTCTTTTAATGATAAAGGTATAGAAAAACAGAAGCGTACAATATTAAGTTTTTTTCTTATTTTTATATTTTCTATAAGAACCAAACTAAAGCACTCTGAAAATTTTTGGTACCTAAAGAAGATATGTAGACTTAAAACTTGGCAAAACACATTAAAATATGTTTCAAGGAACAAAATACTGTAAAGTTTATTGTGACATTTTTTCTGGATAAGATTAAAAAAACCAGAAAAATAGTCTCGGTATACGATGACAGGCAGACATAAACAAAATGTTTATACCGTCATTTCATACCAACATACCTGACGTAATGACTCGTGATAATTTTAGTATGTATTGAATATGGTAGATATATGTATAGAATAATATATCTATACTCATAAATATATTCCAGACAACCTTAGCTAACCGAATTCAGTGGAAATATTATTATAGAACTTTTCGCATGTATCTTTTAAAAAGTAAAAATATTATTTTAACTTATAATTAGAAGTGAAAAACACATTATTGACAAAAAAATTCTAATAAATTTTAAAAATTATTACAACGTTTTTGCTTTTTTCCATGTTACGTGACGGTTTTGATGTTATGTTTGAAATTAATATTTTTGTGCCATAAATGTTTATGCTTAGTTTTACTATTTACTTTCTTAAAAAAAATACAAATAATGTAAATACTCATATCTTTATAGCGTTGAACAAAATGCCTCAATGTACATTTTTAGTATCTTATTCTCTCAATTTAATTAAAACATTGTATTTAATTTAATTTTATAAGCAAAAGTAAAATGACAGATAATTTGTCTAAAACAAAAGCTTGCTTGTTTCAGTTAAAAGAATGAGTAAATGGCAGCCATAATATTAAATAGCATCAATGATATCTTTTCTTTAACAATAAACGATTATTATTAATTAAATATGTCTGTAATATAAAGTTTTACGTTAGTAAATTAAAAAACAAAAATTAAAATGACGTCTATGATTGTGTACATACAAATAAAATTGGGAGATTAAACGATATCAAATCCGCTCGCAATTATTTATTAATATTATCAGATATACCTTAATAGTAAATACCTGTTTTATTGTATTTTTCTCGAGTTTACTCTATTTAGAGATATAGGTATGGACTACTTAAAAATTGGTAAAAACAAAGAACCAAAGGTTGAATATAACGTTAATGTTGGTGGTGGCGATCTAGATACAGGTTAATAAGTCGAAATTATCCCTTTATAAAACAAAAAAAATATTAATTATAATTTAAACATCGTAAAAAATAGCATTTTAGACCTTGGTGTTTGTCGACCATATTGTTAAATCAGTAAGAGCCGCAAAGGTAGTTAACTTTTGCGGCTTGTCTAAGACTAATAAAAGAGATAAGACCTAGAATTTTTAAAAGATAATATGCACAATACTAATTTTTTAGTTTGTATACATAAATAAACAATACTAACTTTCCAATTAAAATATCCAAATTTAAATATTTACCTGCCAAGAGAAAAAGGGCAGCACCGCTTGACTCTTAAGCGTCAGGACTGTTTTCGCGGAGAATTTGGACTGGAGCACTAAATTCAGCCTTAAAGTCATTTTCTAGGACTTAAATGGATGAACAGTCATGCTTTATAGAAGTTGATAAAAACAAAAAATTGTAAGTGAATTTTTATGACCCACTGGTACACTTATGTTTTTTTTTAACACATAACCTTGGATTACTGAAAGATGCTGTACTGGAAGCAGGTTTGAAAAAATAATACTAAAACTAATAAATTACCGAGCAATTTTTTTTAAATGGTTGGGTGTTTTTCTGAACGCACCGAATAAGGTGTCTATGGTTAAAAAAAAATACATGTTGGAATTTCCATCGGCTTTATTGGATGTCTTTTATTTTTGACAATTGTAAATCTTAAAATGAAACTAACTATATTAGTTAAGGTCACAGTCAGGATAAGTCATAAAGTGAGATTTGGTCACTTCTACAGGATGTCAGAAAAATATGTTTACAAAACCTTATGACAAATTCCTGACGTTTGTTTAAAAGAGCTTTATTAGGTCAAAAGAAAGCGCCAAGAAAAGTTTTTTTTTCTAAAAACGTGCTAATTGATTTTTGGGGTTTTTTTTCTGTATTGTCAGACACGATTTTGGTGATGATGTTAGGCTATTAAATAGAAAAAATGTATGAACGTAACTTGATTACTATCAGTATCATTTATTTTGTTTCTTTTTTAGCTCTTAAATATTTTTAATTAAATGAGTAGTTTTTCCAGGACAAAAATATTGTCAGAACATTGTAAATATTAATTGACTGTAATTATAAAACAATAAATAAATATTAAAACGTTTTATGAAAAAGTTATTTTAATTTTTTTCTGGTAAGATTTAGCTTTATTTTTAACAGATGATAGTGCACTGAACAAAAATTAAAATACCCCAGACACAGATAAATCTTGCTAAAACCACGACAAATATTTTGAACGGATTTGTTTTGTCCCTTAAATATTAAATATGTCTAAAACACGTTAACTGTACAATATAAAAAATGTACAAGGTTTTTGTTATAAAAAAAATCGACAAATTTAAGGAAAGTTGCATATTACGGTGTTTTCTAGTTTCGTACACTCGGGTTTCATGTACTCCAGAAATTTACCAGAAATATTCTCGTTTCGTACACTGAATTATTTAATCAATTTTATGCTTCTAGTTTCGTACACCGACCATTGTGACGACCCAAATAACTAACATATTGAAAGTTATTAAAATTTTGTTAATTACCTCTACGTAGGAATAATTTAGACAAATTTAAAAATCCTCAGTTCTAATCGGTTATGGTTGGTTCTGATTAGTTAAAGCTGCTTTTTATTTTCCCTATTTATATTTCAGACGTGATAGATTATTAACAGTAGGAACAGTAAACTTTTCCATTTAGGCCGCAATTTTGCCATAGCTTAATCAAACGTAGGGGTTATATAGACAAATTCAAAAGCCCTCAGTTCTGCTCGGTCATGGTTAATTCTGGTTAGTCAAACTTTTTTTTCCCTAATTATATTTCAGACGTGATAAATCACAGTAAACTTTTCCGTTTAAGTAGATAGTTAAAACATATATTATTATAGTATTATTTTAATATCACCATTATCCAAATAAATATTTTTGTATTTTATATGTAAGCAATAAATATTTTAATATTTAGTTATAAAAGTAGTTTTCAGTCATTTTACCATATTTTATGAACCATCCGAGACAAGAGCCTACCTCAGTTTTTGGTGTGCGAAACAAGATGTCAAAAACTGTATAATTAATTATGTGTACGAAATAAAAATATAAGAGGGAAATTTTTGAGGTGTACGAAACGCGAGTGTACGAAACAAGAATAAATCCGTATTACAGTCTTGTGTTTTTTGTGGAGAGAATTTTAAGTAACATTTATTAGTCGTTGTGTAAACCAACTACCAAATACACTTTTACTGTTGGCTATAAGGTTACTGTTAACAAACGCAAAAGTATTTTTTTTTATTTGATGATTAGTTAAAAATTAAAAATCTGGCAAAATTAATACTTTTTTAAATCTATAAAATTACCAATATATTAATGATCATGCAATCCGCGAAATATTTAATTTAACATATAAAGTAAATCGTTAAATAAGAAAAGCAAAAACAAATACTTAAATTAGTTTCTTTTTAATAACTTTTTCTACTTTAAAGATGCAAATTGGAATATTTCTATCTGAAAGAAAAATACGCGATAAAAATAAATTTGATCTTAAAGTGCTTCCATCCTCTTGACTCGATCACATTTAAATTTCACGATATAAAGGTAGCTTTGGCTTTTAACGAATACTTTTTTATCCCCTATAAACGTTCTGAGCTCTAAAAATATAGAAAAGACATTTTCATTTTACAACCCTCTAAATTGCTGGATGTTAAAAATCTAATACCTATTACTTTTATTGATAAACGACAGTATAAATATAAACAACAATAACCTAGTCGCATTACCCAATTTGCTATTATATCGCGCTACTTTCTCAAAAATATTTCGAAAGTGTCAAGGGAAATGTAAATAAAATGCAGATAAAATTGATATTATAGTACTTATGCGCTGCTCGGCAATATTTTTGCACTGGAATTTACATAAAGTCTAAGAAAAATGATAAAGATTGGCAGTAGTATTTTACTTTTAAAGCTCACATTCTACGAGACATAAAAATCATATTGTGCGACTAATATTGAATTTCTTGCAGTTTATATTAAACGGGAGTAAAAATATTTTGTTTTAGTATGCTAGTTATTTTTATAAGTATAATAATTATAGTCGATGGTATAGTTCATTTTTTAGCAAAATGCCAATTTAAAATTAATTTTTGAATAGCATTAGTAATGGAAATTCAGAAATTATCAGTAATTCTATTTCTTTCACAGGGATATCAGTTTTAAGAAACTGATTTTGGTGTTATCAGAAATATTGAATAAATTAACATTAAAAACCTTAAAATAACAACAAATCATTTCATAATTTGCTATTCACACATCCTCATCACATTTAAAACATTTTTTTAGCTATGAACGAATGTGGTCAAAGCTTTTTCAAATTTCTTTAATGAAAATTAATTTTCAATTAAGTTTTAAAAAATGTTGTTCTTAATTTGGAGGGCCTAAACTAATTGTTTGAGGTGTCCCCAAAGATAAACATCTAAAATAGTTAAGCCGGGACTCCTTGGAGCCACAGAATTGGGCCATTCCGACCAATCCATCTCTGGCCAAATTTATTATCAAACTATGCCCTCACTTTAACTGCGAAAAGCGTAGGGCATCCATCTTCGTAAAATAAATTTTGTTTTTAAACTAGAAAATCAATCCTAGGTTATCAGAAAAATATTTTCAACATTTGAAGGTAACCTCGAAGGTGACTCTTACGCTCGCTCTTACGGTTACAGTGTTTTCGAAGAATTGTGAGCTAATAATGCCGTACTTTGTAAAGACACGCCAGGCAATTACTTTGTCTTTTAGCAGAAACTTCAAAACGGGGGGATTATTTTTACTCCAGTATCTAACATGTACAGAAGAAACTTTTCCGTTTGTTGAAAAATATTGATTTATCGGCAAACTCGATAAATTTAGGAAAAATTCTTTTACCACTTACAGTTTTGTCTCCCACCCAAAGACAAGAATTAAAAAAATTGGCTTTGTCTCCTTCTTCCAAAGTATGATTAAAGTTGGCTAAACTAGAAATATTTTGTTTGCTTTCACAATAATTCTTGAGCTTCATTTCTTAATAAAAGCGTATGATTGTCAGCAACAGACTGTAATAGGTACTATAAGGCTAGCAGCATCATTTGATCATAAACTTTTTTGGATTTTCCATTTTAAATGGCAACTGAACCAGTTTGCCGAAATGTTCTTAGTAACTTATGTAGTCCCATTTTTGAGTCGCAAACGTTAAGATATCTTGGACTAAATTTCTCTATCAAAAATCTGTAAGAACTTTTGCCCGTACCCTAACACCAAACTAAATAAACCCTTTTTTTCTTTTTTATAAGTTCAGATTTGCTTCTTAGGTAAAACAAAGTAAAAAAAGGTAAAAAATACCATGCCTTCACAAAAGTGGTGAAAATGCATTTAGAATGTTAAATTAAGATATCTCTATTAAGCTGTGGGGTTTAATAAAAAAATTAAAGGGTTTTTTACTCTTGAAGAAAAATCATGTTTTTGAAGTTGTTGCGAACCCTGAATACAAAATGAAAAATGTTTTCTTCCTGAATCATATTTTTTTACATGCAAACTTTTTTGTAGAGAATGGTTTTTTCCGAAAACTATTTTTTTATTTATTTGTGCTCTATTATTTATTCTATCATCACTCGTTTTATAATTTTCAGCATCATTTAGATATAAATCTTACATTATTAACAACTTAATTACTAAAATAAGATAACAGAATGCTATAATTGTAAAAAAAATGTACTGGTTATAAATATAATAATTTGGTATTTGTTTAAAAAAATAATTACCAGGATACTTAAGGATATACTTTTCTATGGATGTTTTTTAGGCCTAAAAATACACTGTAGTTTTTTACAAAAGTCTTATAGAATTACGTAAAATACAGTTTTATTGTTGGCTATAAGGTTATTTTATTGCTAGTGGGCTAACGAGAATTTAAGGCAATATAATTGTCCAAATGCCAAAAAAGTAAAGTTAACTGTTCAGTAGGATGATTATAGCAGTTATTTTTGACTATTAGTAAATAATATATATGATTAATACACCCCATTAATCAAAAAAGATGTATAAAGAAAAAATATATATGGTTATATATATATATATATATATATATATATATATATATATATATATATATATATATATATATATATATATATATATATATATATATATATATATATATATATATATATATATATATATATATATATATATATATACAGTGATTAATAAGTAGAGGCGAAAAATGAAGACCCGAATTATATTTTTAATTCTGATTCGAAAGCCAAGAATACTTTCTTTGCAAATTTTTCTTCGTTTCCAAGATATTTCACTATAAAGTTTTGGCAAAAAAAAATTAAATAACATTATTAAACTATTACGTCATATGAAATCAAGTTTGACCATTGTCAAAAGTTAGACACTTTGGTGCACATGCTTAATAATTATTATGTTATACCCATACACATAACAATATCACCGTATTCTTCGTTAGTAAACTCCATTTTCTTGTGATCTTTTTAATAACAGATTGACAAGTGTCTAACTTTTGACAAAGGTCAAACTTGATTTCATATGACGTAATAGTTTAAAAGTGCCAACTAAGATTAGCGACACCCACAATGTGATTTAATTTTTTTTGCCAAAACTTTATAGTGAAATATCTTGAAAACGAAGAAAAATTGACAAAAAAAGTATTCTTGGTTTTCGACTTAGAATTAAAAAATTAATTCGGGCCTTCATTTTTCGCCTCTACTTACCAATCACCCTGTATATACCGAAATACATACATTTGTAAAATATCTCATTCCCAGTTTCATTAGTGTTTATAAAATAACTTCGGTTATATCTATGAAATAAAAAATAAAAAGGAATTAAAATGTTAACAACATACAAAGCCGCACAGAGAAAATTAAAATAATTTATTAAAGCAGCGTAATAAGATTACACTCAGATTGGTGGATTAAAATTATGCTATGGGGAGCGATTTTAAGCACATTAGTTTGCTTAATGCTCTGTTTATTTTTGTAAAGTAGCTATCTGATAATTTAGTTACATAATTTTCTAAAATAATTAAAACATCTGTATGATTTTAAAATAAATTGATAAATAGAAAAATGTTACAATTTCTAGTGTTTAATGAGGTTTATTTAGACAATAGAACTTAAGTAACTTGTAATATTTTAAGATGTGTATACACATAAATAAATAAAACTTATTATGTTTAATTTTATTGTCTTTAAAAAAACATTTATTTATAGGACAAAATTTGAAATAAGAAACTTTATTTAAGAATACATAAACTAAAAAGAGATTTATAAAATGTAAACAAATTAAATTAAATTAATTAAATTTAATATAAATTATAATAAAGTAAATCAAATAAAATAAAATTAAATTAAACTTAACTATGTTATGAATTCAATATAAATTTCAGTAATGCGCTTTTTGTGTTAAAAGTAATAAATAAGCGGTGTTATACAGACCACTAATAAAAAACGTGTTTTTTAGTGTTTATAACCTCTTTAGTGTAATTGCTTACAAAGTGATACACTAATTTAAATAACTTTCTTGTAAATATTTCATAAATTCTATATTTTATAATTCATGTGTCTGTTTTTTTACTGTTAGCACTGCATAAAAAATACATAATTGTTGGTTCAGCTCACACTAGCCGAATGTATTCGCTTTCAAGCCGAACGACAAGTTTTGTTTCAACCAATCACTTTTACTGAACTACCCTAATGTTATTTTTGTTTTTGGCAAAAAAGAGAGGAACCCCTAACTATCAAGTGTTAATATATTTAAAAAGATGGGTTTTAATTTCTTTTTTAAATTATCCATTATGTAATGGGTCTGTACCTAAGTTATTTGGCCACGTTTAACTCATTTCTTTTAATTGTTGTTATTTAATAGCTCTTTTTTTTAACAATCTAGTAATTCTGTAAAAATAGGAATAACCAACCTTCATAAATTGTAACTTAATTCTTTATGTTACGATAGTTCTAACCAAGAGATCAAAAAATGGGTAAACTTATTTGGTAAAACATTTAACTGTAAATAAATAAATACTTTAATATTATTACATTTTATAGAATTTAATATTTTCAGCTTTATTTTAAAATAATTCTAAAGAAAGAAAGTATAGTCTGTACATAGTTGAAACAAAGAAACTGTACTGCAAAAAGTTCGGTTTATTCTAGAATGGCTAACAGGTGCTTTAGAGCCAACTTAGGATAGTAAATCAGGACAGTCTATTAAGCCATTAAAAGGTTTTAAAAGAAAGCAAACTTGAGTCTCTACTTTTTTATGCTTTAGTCTATCTAATCTCAATGCTGACCCATCACAATTATTATGAAAAGTGTGCGAAAATTTTGTTGAACACGAGTTAATTTAATACATTTATAATAAACCTTCTTAAAGCTTGACTTATGTATTAAAGATAAAGGAGACTATACACAAAACAAATATTCCTTAAAAAGCTAAGGTTCTCTAAAGGAAAAGAAGCACTTAGAATTTGTAAATTTACATAAAAACTTAATGATAAAGTCTAAAAGTTTAAAGAATTTATTAGCAGTACAATCGTATTGAAGATTAAAAGTATTTTTATGGCAATAACCGTGAGTCACTTTACCTGTGTTTGACCCAACGAGCTAAAGACGAGTCTAGGCTAGATTATAAAAAGAAGCCTTTCGTTTCGAGTCTAAATTACTTCTGAGATACAGGTGTTTTTTAGCTAATTCGGTCTTGCTGAATCCAAAAATGCCTGTTACCAATTCGATGCAAAAAATAAGTTTATTTCCGGTTTTTGGCCGCTATTTTGAATTTCTCATTTCCGATCAGGATTTTGAGTTGGTGGGAGGCATTTATGATTAAGGTGGTGTCGAATTACCTTCAAAACACGTTTTCCCAAAAGTAATATGATTTGCGTCTTAAACTTATTTTTTTCAAATTCTGTCTTCATTATGCCCTTTAGGCTTTTTTTGACCCCATGCTTCTTAGTAAAGGTATAATTCTGTAGTTTGAAATTTTGTTTTTTATTACATTGGTATAAATAGATGTAAACTCTTAATTTTATATAAAATCTATATTTTTGCATTAAAATAATGCTATATTAGGTTTAAAGATAAAGAGAACATGTCATCCATCTTAATAGACTAGAGTTAGCGTCAAATCTAAATGATGTATTGCTAAAAAAATTTAGTCAAAAAATTGTTTTTTAAAGTAATAAAAAATATTTAAACACATTTTTTTATGTCACAGAATACAAACTATTTGTTTATGTAAAGTTTTCGTACCTAATTTGTTTAAAATTTTCCTGATACTTACTGTTTAAAAAAACAGGATCTACTTAATGAGTGACTCAATTCCCAATTCCGTCATTATTTTCCCAAGAAAAATTCAAAATAAATAGCACGGCAAAACTAACTAACAATTTAGTAGTTTAAATTAACTAAATTAAACAGTTAAATCTGGCCGGCGTTGCCAAATAGACATTAAAATTTTAAGTTTTAGGAAACTTGCAAAATTTCCACCAGGTAACGTCGCTTAAGAAAAAATAAAACTAAATTAAAAAATAGAATCAAAAGTTGAAATTTTGTTATTTTTTGGCTCAGATTCAATTTTTTTACCTGCCATTAACAAATTTTGGTGGATAAATTTAATGGAACACTAATTTACTTAAATAAAAAAAATGCAAACAGGTTTACCATACTTTTTCAAACAGGCTATTTTATATATTATTTCTTAGATTTTGCTTTACACCTTTTAAATACCTAATAAAAGCAGCCAGTATTTACCAAAGCCAAGGAAAAAAACTCTCTGCTAAAAATGAAAAAAGAAATGAGATTAATAATTTAATTTGATGTATAGTAAGATAGTATTATGTAAATTTATTAAATATAATCTAAATCTTAATATTAGCGTCAGTACCTAGAACCAACATAAACAATAATATTAAATTTCACCACCTATATAAACCTAAAATTAGGATAATATTCATGCTACGCCCAAATATGTATTTGAATAAAACAACTTTGCTGGGTTAAAATTGTACGATGGGGGAAACTAGTTACGAAGATAAGGTTTATTTTTGCCCTTCAGTTTACCCGAGTATTTATCCCTAAGTAGCAATAAAATATGCTAATTCCACTTATTTAAAGAATGTTTTCTTTATAATAATAAAAATAAGATAAATTTGGCGGTGTTAAAAAACGTTTATCATTATTATATTTTTATTAAAGTATCATGAAATATGTTTATTTAATAAAAATATTTTTTTATTTTCTGTCAAAATAAGACAAAATTTATCCAATGTTTAGAGAAGTACATAAATATTAAAATCTTCTAGGTGTTTCTTAAAAAAAACACATTAAGGTATAGTTTTTTTCACGATCTAAGAAACTAACTTGACTTGACTTAGGCTTGGAATACAATAAAACCATAAAACTTTTCGGATTTACCGTGCAGGGCCGCATTATACCTGATGAAAAAGATAAAGTACTAAGTAAATTAATTTTTACAATTTATTAATTCTACTAAAGTGTAAAGTTGGTTGGAAATTAAATAAACAAACAAAAATTTGCAGTAATACCATATTTTAACAGTATATAATACTTTCATTTAAGAACAAAATAAAGCACACCATATCTTACTCTAAATTAATTTTGCTATCACTACTATCTTCCAAATTATTAATAATTCTTTTTACAGGTTCTAGGCTATTTATATACATACAACGATAAAAATTGTCATTTTTTTTAACGTGTTCAGTGCAGTTTCTCCAGTTTTCAACGGTTACATTTTCGACTTCTGTTTTTATCAGTACAATCACACTAGGATTTAAAGTTGGTGTATTATTGTGCGCGCGTATATTAGACTTAAGTTTATGTCGTATCAACTCGATCGGATTGAAAATGCAGTAATATGGCGTGGCGTTATTTCGTGACCTGCTACCTCTACAATTTTATCGCAAACGTATTGTTTTTTGAAATTGAAACATTTTAAAACTTCTAACAATTGCTTAACATTATAAGTCTCATGGAAATATACGTCACGGTCAGACAAAAAGTCTTGTATTTCCCTTTTTCTGCTGGTGGAACTTGGCACTAGTGGTAATCTAAGCTGAAACCCGTAATGTTTTTGGCTGCCAAAAATAAAGAGTTTGGTACCCAGCCGTCTTCTGACCGCGCATAAAGAATTGTTATTCTTTTACCTTTATTTGAGGAAACTTTAGTGTGACATTTTTTTGATTTATCAATCCATCCTTTACTTGGTGTGTTATACCATGTCTTATCTAGGTATATTATCGTTCGATTTTCCGATCTAGCCTTATTTATTTTTTCCAGATATTGTATTCTAAGTTGTTGCAAGTGTGATTTCATTATAACTTGCCTTTTGTCTATTTTTTAAAATAAAAACCCCAAACGACGTAGAGTACGCCACAAGGTTGTAGTAGAACAACTTATGTCACAACATCCTCGAATAGCCTCGCTGAGAGCGATAATAATGTGGGAACTTTCTGCTCTTCGTACATCTAATCAGGTATTAATCTCTTATTCGCCAACAACAAAATAAATACGACCCTGTCACGGCTAATACTTTATGGCTTTATTGCATGTCATTATCCCGTCTCGGGTCAGGTCATTTTCTTAGATCGTGAAAAATGCTATACGCACAACGGCCCGCACAGTCCACTAAAACAAAGGCGTTCTTACACACACCCGCTCCAGAAATCCTGGCATGCCTGAGCAGTTTTTTCTCAGAGGATTTTCAGAACGTGTATGGCTGGCATTAGTGATTAT